>OY992895.1:27340705-27420705 GCA_963921405.1 Cepaea hortensis
CGTTCGCTGGCTGTGAACTCCAGCGTGAAGTCCTGTATGTCGGATGAAGGCATCCTGTTGTCCAACATCAGTGTAATGTCATACCAGACCTGAGGTTTGCGTAAGTATCTGTTGTCCCATGTCTGGCTTATTGGTGTGCAGACTGGTGGTTCCTCACTGTGCAGGCAGATACTCTCCGACTTCGGAAGAATCAGCGATCCTACTACGTTAGCCAGGACCCCGATGGGACCTGTTGCCCAGGACGCACGACTAGGGCGTGTTAGTAGGTCTTGGCCAGTATAGAACCTGGCCCTGCTGCCTTGGAAACACCTCTGCGTCCCTAGGTCATGGTATAATAAATAAATCCCCACCAAGGCAGATTTCAGCCTAAACAAATTGACCAGGCCTTGCAGGTGGACCTAGCCTAACAACGGGTGCCAGAAATTGCCCTAGGGAGTAAAGGAGTCCGGCATGATATGAACCACATCCACCCATTGAGTGCCAGCCTGTCTATAAAATATGGGTTTAGCACCATATATCCAGTGCAGCTCAAAGGCTGTACATGGGTCCTTGACTTGTGTCTGATTACTTTACCATGTACCCAGTATGTTTACACACACAAGCTACAAACTGTAGGTTGCACAATGTTTAGCCCGGCATGTTTCGCTGCATCTCGTCAGGTGTATACTGCAGAGTTATATATCATATAAAGTGAATAAATAAACAATACTTTAGCTGAACAAATTAAAACACAAAACTACAAGTATTGTTTGAATGTGGAGCATCTGTTATCACCACGGTAATTTCACATTTAGAATGAACTCTTTCTGTGTTTTAACTGTTTCAGCTTTAGTATTATTCATTTATTCACTTCATATGATATATAACTTTACAGTAAGCACCTGGTGAGATGCAGCAAAATATGCCAGGCAAATAAATCGTGCAATATATTGTTCGCGTCTTCTGTGCATAAATTCAATAAAGGAATACATTTTCTATGTACCCAGTTTGTCTCAAAATATGTAAAAGGGCCCCTGCTTGTTTACTTAATGGCTGTGTGGTCAACCCAGCCTGATGTAGTAGTACTAGTAGCACCAGAAGTTGGCCTGGGAAGTAAGGTGGTCATTGTGATGTTGACCGCTTCAGCCAGGGGGTGCCATTTGGTCAAGAAAATACCAGCCTAGTGCCATATTGCCAATGGAATGGCATGGAAACAGGATTGCTCATTTTCCTCAACTATATATATATATATATATATATATATATGTACCCACTCAATTGTGAATAATTATAAATTGTGTTTAATGAGTATAGACAGCAACATAATCTTGTTATATTCTGTGAATCAAAAGCTGCTTTGACTCCTGGGTTATATTTGTCTTCGTGATATTTAGTTTGATAGTGTACCTGACAAATAATTGTACTCATCTACACGCATGGCCAAGACAAGCATCCCTTGTATTCACTTGTTCGGTTTCTGAAGAATTTGCATGGAAATCTTGATTTATTTTTCATTAAATAAATCAAGGAAAAGAAATTACTGCATGCCACTATGTGTGTTTTTGTAATATGTCGAGAAGGTGAATTGCTAATGAGATAGCTTGGTGTGGTAACGACTGATTCATTGCCAAGCAAAAAGTAAGTTTGGACCAAACATGGTACGTAATCAAATGAACAAGTATTATAATGTAAAGTTTAATTCATTATTACCCTTCGGCACTAAATCAGTTAAGTGTACGCTGAAGATGATTGACATATGTTTGGGAGACATGAGGAGGGGCTTCAGTGATTGACATATGTTTGGGAGACATGAGGAGGGGCTTAAGTATATACTGAAGATGATTGACATATGTTTGGGAGACATGAGGAAGGGCTTAAGTGATTCATATATGTTTGGGAGACATAAGGAAGGGCTTATGTGATTGACATATGTTTGGGAGACACAAGGAAGGGCTTAAGTGATTGACATATATTTGGGAGACATGAGGAGGGGCTTAAGTGTTCACTGAAAATGATTGACATATGTTTGGGAGACATAAAGAAGGGCCAAGTGTCACTTTGTCATCACACATTGCGTGGGACTGAAAGAGTTCATTGTCTTTGTTATGAAACCTTACCCATGAAGTATTTACTGCTTAACTTTTGTTATATCTGTGGTACTCCATAACCTTGTTTGACTAGACTGCTAATTTCAATTTGTTGCTGTTGTTGTTGTTTTACAAGTTATATTGATGACACATTAGTTTCTAACATCTTCCATGTTTTCTGTATGTATGGCATGTCATGTTTTACCGCACTTAAATTTATAAATCAAGTGGATTTTGTTTTGCTTTGTTTTGTTTGTTTGTTTGTTTGTGTGGTTTGTTGGTTGTTGATGAAGTGACCAGTTGAAGATTTAATTCAACCTTTAGCCTTGGAAAATATAATACAGTGGCTGAGAGATTTAAACTTTCCATTCTCATCACGACATAGTGGGCTCATATCACATGCCGGTCATTTGGATTTAAGTGTGGTCATTTAGACTTAAATGTGGTCATTTGGACTTAAATGTGGTCATTTGGAATTAAGTGTGGTCATTTAGACTTAAATGCTGACTTCTCGTCCTTGACTTGCGGACATAAATTACCAATACCTTTGATGTTGGAGAAGGGTTCGCCTGATGGCGAGGGACACTGGTAATAGGGAAAGCTAACCCTCACGAAAAATCAATCCCGTGCACACTGTCAGGGTCTTACAATCTAATGAATCTGGCTCGCTGGACCTAACATATGCGAGACATACACAAGTACAGAATGATTTGACGGGACACACGGTAACACTAAGTTTGATGGTTTTATTTACCCTTCACATGCAACACAATCTAATTCGGCATGTGGCCATCACAAGGTGAATACCACAACCTATACATAATACATCAATGCACTCACAAACTCAAACCCACAGCTATGCAGTCTTTCTATCTTCTCACAAGAGCTACGAGCAATCGACATTCAGGCACAGAAACACAAGAGCCGCCTTCATACACGTCAATCTCGTCCGATCCCCTAGCCGTGTCTCCCGTTTCCCGCTCACAGTGCTTGCCCTGTGGATTCGAGCGCAGCGAGAATTGCATGCGTCACGCTTGTACTGACTTGCCCGCTGACGGTCACTCTCCCTCGTCAGCGAAACCTGTGAATAGGTAACTGGTGTTCGCCTGGCGGGCGTAACGATGTCGCGGCATATCAATGGGGGATTATGACACACACACACACACACACACACACACACACTGGTAGAAGCCGCTACTGGTAGCTGTATCATGTGCATGTGCTACGCTTTAGTTCAAAATGAGGAAACTCCAAAAATAAATAAATAAATAATGCAGTGGGATTGTTTATGAGTAATTATTTCAAACTGGGGAGATCATTCTAAATGAATGGATACCATTAGATATGTTAACATTTAAACTTATTCTGTCCCAGGCACGTTAACTTGTTCTTTCCCACGAAGCTGTTACGTTAACTGGTTATTTTCTACAAAGCTGTTAACTTGTTCTTTCCTAAGAGGTTGTTATGTTAGGTAGTTCTTTCATAAGATGCTGTTGTGTTAACTGGCTCTTTCCTAAGAAGCTGTTATATTATATGGTTCTTTCTTAAGAAGCAGTTATGTTAACTGGTTCTTTCCCTAGAAGCTGTTATTAACTTGTTCTTTCCTAAGAGGCTGTTATGTTAACTGGTACTTTCCCTAGAACCTGTTATGTTAACTTGTTCTTTCCTAAGAGGCTGTTATTTTAACTTGCTCTTTCCTAAGAAGCTGTAATGTTAATTCATTATTTCCTACGAAGCTGTTACTCTTAGCTTGTTCTTTTCTAAGAAGCATCTAACCACTGAGCTACCACTGTTTTGAAGGATAGAATGGGCTAATGTAATGATCGGATAACACAGAAGGAGTAAAGCACATGACATGTAGAGTAATTAACAAACCTATCATAAGTTGTTTGGTACAAACAGAGTTAACGGATGGGAAGCCAGTATTTGTGACAATCACAAATAGAGTTAACGGATGGGAAGCCAGTATTTGTGACAATCACAGAGTTAATGGATGGGAAGCCAGTATTTGTGACAATCACAAACAGAGTTAACGGATGGGAAGCCTGTATTTGTGACAAACATAAACAGAGTTAACGGATGGGAAGCCAGTATTTGTGACAAACACAAAAGAGTTAACGGATGGGAAGCCAGTATTTGTGACAAACTCAGAGTTAATGGATGGGAAGCCAGTATTTGTGACAAACACAGAATTTACAGATGGGAAGCTAGTATTTGTGACAAACACAAATAGATAGAGTTAACGGATGGGAAGCCAATATTTGTGACAGACACAGAGTTTACAGATGGGAAACCAGTATGTGTGACGTAGTTAACAGATGGGAAGCCAGTATTTCTGACAAACACAAATAGAGTTTATGGATGGGAAGCCAGTATTTGTAACAAACACAAATAGATAAAGTTAACGGATGAGGAACTAGTATTTGTGACAAACAGAGTTAAATGATGGGAAACCAGTATTTGTGATAAACAGAGTTAAATGATGGGAAACCAGTATTTGTGACAAACAGAGTTAACGGATGGGAAACCAGTATTTGTGACAAACAGAGTTAAATGATGGGAAAACAGTATTTGTGACAAACAGAGTTAACGGATGGGAAACCAGTATTTGTGATAAACAGAAGTAGGATGGGAAGCCAGCTGCAAACGAATTGGTAGTCCGACAAATCTAAAAAAATAACAGCGTGGCCATACGGATTTCAGTATCCCCAAAATACATTTTTAACATGGCACACACAAAGGGTATTAAACACAACACATGGCACACATAAAGGGCGTTAAAAACAACATGGCACACATAAAGGGCGTTAAAAACACATGGCACACATAAAGGGCGTTAAAACAACATGGCACACATAAAGGGCGTTAAAAACACATGGCACACATAAAGGGCGTTAAAAACAACATGGCACACATAAAGGGCGTTAAAAATAACATGGCACACATAAAGGGCGTTAAAAACACTGGCGCTGGATGAGTCTATTGATCTCTCGAGAACGTCACAACTTCTCGTGTTCATTTGTGGTGTCAATTTGGACTTTCAGATAACGGCAGAGTTGGCGTCCGTTTGCAGCATGCATGGAACAATAACCGGGAAAGTCATTTACGTGGAAGTGCAAACATTTTTCCAAGAATAGCCAACCTTCTTCGGTGGAATCAGCTTCGAGGTGTTACAGTTGATGAGGGAAAAAAACATGACTGGAGTGAGGAAGGGTCTGTTGGGGCAGATCAGGACTCACATGACTATCAGCTTCTCGAACTAAACGTAAGTCCATTCCTCCTTAGTTGGATCGCTGCAGCCCTCTTCCAACGGAAAGTAGTTTTTAGATGTGGCAGTTGGACTTCGGAACCAACAACAATATATCCTGGCCTACCACAGGGATCACCATTATCTCCGGTACTGTTCAACGCCTACACAGTGAGAATCACCAGTGAGCAGATCACTGGACCTGGCAGGACATTGTCATATGCCGATGATGTTTTAGTGTATCGTCAGGGGAAGGATAGAGAGGAAGTTGCTGTGGAACTACAAACCGAACTCAATCGCATAAGTACTTGGTGTGATGAAGCTGGGGCAATGGTCAACCCAACAAAGGCAACAGTGACTTGGTTCTCGTTGAATAATCATATTGTCAACACTCCAACACCAACTGTAATGCTGTGTTCAGAGACGGTGGAAAGAACGCAGGCAATGAATTACCTGGGGATACGGTTTGATCGAAGCCTTGCTTATAATGTGCACATAGACCAGGTGATAACAAAGGTCAAGCGGGGTTTGGCAGCGATGCGGGTGATGGCGGCAGCAAACTGTGAGCAGCGCCATCTATGTCTTCTGTACGAGGGGTTGGTCATGTCTGTTTTGGAGTATGCAATGGCAATCCTGACTCTCAGCCATAAGCAGATAGAAAGGATGGAAAGGATACAGAATGAAGCTATGCGCATTATTCTTGGATGTACAAGAGATACAGCATGCAGGGCGATGCGCTACCTTCTTGATTTTCCAACCATTGAAGAGAGAATACAAGGTTGCAGGGCACGCGCTTACCTCAGAATTAACGCAAACACACAACATCCACTGCATAGTGAAATTAGGAAGGTGAAGGGCAGCAGGTTAAAAAGAGGACGGACGTGGATGGGTCAAGCCGAAGACATTCTTCAACAGGTGTGTTCACTTGAGGACTTAGAACCTGGCGAGGAGTGGGTGCGAGTGCCAACAGACTTCTGCACATCCTTTTCAGTTTGCATCCAACTAGATAGAAAATGCAGACAAGAAAATCCGGCTGCTGTTGAGGCTGAAGTACAAGCGTTGATTTTCGAGAATTCGCTAGACGGTGACGCGGTCATCTACACAGATGGGTCGGTCGTCCGACATGTGAGAAGCTCATGGGCCTTTACAGCTCGGGCCGGAGGGAGAATTGTGAAGGAGGACTCTGGTGCTTTCACTGAAACCACAAGTAGCCTGACCATGGAAGTCATGGCAGTAAGTAAAGCAATAACATGGCTCGAGACACAGACATTCACTAGGGCTTGTTTCCTTAGCGAATCAATGAACATGATCAAGAGGATAGAGGAGGGGTCGATCCGAAGAGAATGGTTGCTGCCTCTGGAGCGGTCTCGACTGGCACAGATTAGTTTCATCTTCGTGCCAGGGCATGCGGGAGTACAAGGAAATGAGCGGGCTGACAAGCTCGCAGGTGAGGCTACTGTGGAGGGCGGAAGCGCCATGGACCAGGCCGACATTCTGAATGCTCTACGAGAAGTAAGACTTTTGCGAGAACCAAGTGATGACTGTGAATCTACAACAATGGCCAGACTGCGAGAGCAGCAAATTAAAAGAGGGGTGGCCAAACAAGAACACTACGCAGGAAGCCAAAGAAGATTTATAAACCAACACAGAACTGGCGTCGTTAGCCGCTACACGTTGCGGGATTTGCTGAGGAGGGGATCCGAGCACTTATGGACTGAATGGTTCGATGTGCAATGAGGATGATCTGTCGACTAATTAACTAACTAACTAGATCAGGACTCATTTGGAAGATTTGCAACATTTTTCCAAGAATAGCCAACCTTCTTCGGTGGAATCAGCTTCGAGGTGTTACAGTTGATGAGGGAAAAAAACATGACTGGAGTGAGGAAGGGTCTGTTGGGGCAGATCAGGAATCATTTGGAAGATTTGCAAATTCCGGGCGCTCTGTTTATACACTGCATCGTACATCAGCAAGTATTCTGTGGGAAAGATTGAGATATTTCTTGTGTACTGAAACCAATAGTTTCTGCTGTGAACTTTATTCGGGAACATGCACTCAGTCACCGTCAGTTCTAGGCTTTTCTTGAAGAAATTGATTCTGAATTCTGTGACTTGCCTTATCACACATCAGTCAGGTGACTTAGCTGCGGTAAAGTCCTGCTTCGTTTTTACAAGCTCCGAAACGTAATAGATGTTTTCCTCACTGAAAAAGATAACGCTTATTCACAGCTGTCAGATCCTACCTGGCTGTCAAAGTTGTCAATTTTGGTCGATATGAATGAACTGAACTTGAAACTTCAGGGAAAGTATTACCTCGTCTGTGATCTCTACAGAACCATCAAAGGATTTCGAAGAAAGCTGTCATTGTTGGAAGCATAACTGGAAGGAGAAAACCTTTCTCATTTTCACTGTTTCAAAGAGTTTGGAGAGATTTTCAGATCTTGACAGATTTGAGAGTGACATTCTTCTGTTCCAGAATCCGTTTGATTGTAACCCTAATGGTGTGCCAGTTGAATTACAGTTGGAGCTCATTGAGAAGGAAGTACCGCTGCTTACCTGATGTTGAGTTTCCGAAACTTAAGAAATTTGCCACTGGAATGACATCATTGTTTGGAACAACATATGTCTGTGAGCTAACATTTTCAAAAAGGAAGTCTGTGAAGTCACTACATTGAATGAGATTGACTGATGAACATTTGAAAGCAATTCTCTTGATTGGATGCAGCAATTCCAAACCAAACATTGATGGTATTTTGAAAGCCACACGTCAGTTTCACAACACTCACTATCCTCTTTTGCTGCTTAGTTTGTGAGATTAGTATATGTGCACAATATGTCTGATGTAACTATCTTTTTTCTAACGTCGCCTTCTTTGATAACTTTGTTTAGTAAATAAATATAAATATGTTGGTTGTCTTTGTTTGTTTGTTTGTTTGTTTATGTGCATTGCACGCCCTTTCCATGATTAACTTAGTTTTTCGTCTTTTCCCCCAGAGCTTTCGTTCTAGCTTGAAATTATTGTTAAAGTTAGTTGTATATCCTTTACAGGACGTTTACAGTCAACACCATCATTGTTTGCTGTTGTTGATGTCTTGGCAAGTTTACGTTCAGTAGTTTACCATTGCTTTTCGAACGACCGGCACCCATAACATAGCGTAAAAACCAGCGCAACGTTGTCTGCTGCCAAATCGCTCGCAGCTATATTTCAAACGTGGGTATACGGGATTACGAACAGCGTCCGTAAGATCTTCGCCACGGAGCCTGGCGCAAGTATTGTACAGAATGAGTATCCGGCCCGCGCTCGTCATTTTGTCAGTTATCCGGCCCACGCTCGTCATTTTGTCAGTTATCCAGCCCGCCGTGAAACAATTTTGGTGACCCCTGCCCTAGTCCATACTTGCCCACTATGCATCCGTCCTGTTGATTTCCAACTTTGGCATTCAAGTCACCTATTATGATAGTTACTTCAGAATTCTTGCATTTCTTGAAGGCTTTCTCTAAATCACTAAATTCATCGATGCTGTCATCACTACTGTCTGCTGTTGGTGCATAAACTTGTATGACGTTGACATCAAAAGGTCTTCCACTCAACTTCACCAGTAACACTCTGTCTGATACAGTCCAATATCCTTTGATCGATTTTTGTCTCTGTGTATCCACTATAATTGCCACTCCTCGCTGTTGTTTCTCTCTATTAGAATAGATTATTCTATATTCCTCAGATGTCATAATGCCCATTCCTGTCCATCTGGTCTCACGTACACCTAACAGGTTAATATTTAATCTTCTCATTTCATTCTTAATGTTATCAAATTTCCCATCCCCACTCATAATTCTTACATTCCAAGTTCCTACTTTCAATGTTGATATTCTTTTGCACTCAGTCTCCTGATGACGGTCTGGAGTCACCTGGTGCACATGACTACCCCTACCGGGCGAGGCTGCTCCTATGGAGCACCCATTTTCTCTGATTATCGATAAGACTTCAGTACATGATATTCTTGGCATCTGTAAAGAAGGTAGTTTGCCATTGCTTTCCTTCCTAGCAGTGACCATACTGGTCGATGACTGTAGCCAATGTCTCCCAAAAAAGAGATCATCTGCCTTCCGTCCTGAAGCTGTGGAGAACATAACCTAAAACTATCTGTCGGCTGCTCTTCAACTTCATCCACCACTTGCACCCATGGCTTCACGTAACCCTGATCGGGAGCGAAACGGGTACTCCACCTTGCCCAAGGGTGTCCCATAGGCTAGCGGAGGGAAGAAGGCACCCATCAAGGCATTACTATCATGTTATTATGATATTTTAAATATTCTCTAAGCAAACGTAATTGCAACAGCATGTGTGTGGGGGGGGGGGGGGAGAGAGAGAGAGAGAGAGAGAGAGAGAGAGAGAGAGAGAACTATTTGTTCAAATTGAATGAAATTTACAAACATAAATGACATTTCCTCTAAACGTATTTATCAACATAAACCCCATAGACTTCCAAGGTCTTTCGCTGTTAATGTAAGTAAATTTTCTTTAAATTGTGGGTGGCCTTAAGAGGCCAGTAAAAAAATGTTGTTTCCCCACATCGGGGAAATATCTAGAAGAGTAAAATGAATATATCATTAAAAGTACAGTTTTAAGAATTAAACATAAATGTAGTATTGAAAAAGTTGATTATAAAATGTAAGTAAAAAAAGATTAAACAAATTTTGTATAAGGACTTTAAGAGCTTTCTTCTCACAATTGCAGGACTTGACTGCGGTATTATCTGCTTTATTTCTCAAATAAAAGTAACAGATTTTAATGTTAGTTGTAGGTATTGTAGCTAGGTATACCATTTTCTTTTTCAAGTTCTAGTAACCTCCCTTGTAACAATATTAGATGTTTATGTCCCCCTACCAAGCACAGACTGCTACTGCAACCATAGATTAATCTTAGGCAATTTACATATGCCGGTCTCTCTGGCTGTGGGGTTACAACACTTTCTCTCTGTAATCCCGTTTATCACGCAGAGTCTCGCAGCGGAGCGAGAACTGAGGTGGTTCGACCCCCGCTCGTGACTTGCGGATACTGAGCCGGCCGCTCAGAAAGCAATGGCAAACTAATGAGCGTAATCTTGCCAAGAGATCAACAGACAGCTGAAAGATGCTGCTGTTGACAGCTAAGTCCTGTAAAAGGATACGCAAAACATTTATAATTTACATATAAACTTAAAGAAAGTCAAATATACAAATAGAAACGCAAAATTTGATCAACAGGCACTGAAGAGTGAGGAGATAAATGATAAATTCAACGTAGAGGTAAAGAACAGATTCGATGCATTGTCCGATATGGCAATGCAATATTATTTCAAGACGTCAGTGATCAATTGAAAATATAAAAGAAATCAGTCAAGAAGCTGCACTAGCAACAATGATAATCCCAAAAATAAAGATAATAGGGTGCAAGAAATGGATGATGGAAGACATCTTAAAACTCATGGAAATAAGAAGAAATAAAAAAAAATAACAAGGAAATATACGAAGAGATTCACAGGAAAATTAGGAAGCTACTGCTATGCAAAGAGGCAAAAGAAACATGGCTTGTGGAAAATTGCAAGGGAATTGAAACCAACACAACACCCAGAATACCAAATTAATGTACACAAGAATTAATGACATCACTAACAAAAGAACAGACACATTAACAGTTTGCCTAAAAACCAATGATGGCAAAATCATAATAGAAAAAGATCAGATTTTACATGCGTGGTCAGATTATGTGAAAGACCTTTATGATGATACAAGACAAGAACAATATGATCATCAGAATAATAACGAAGAACCATCAATTTTTTTTTGCCGGGGTTCTTTTCTTTTAGATATCTAGCCATTCCGCGGAGCCGTCTCCCTGGCGAAGGTGTTAACGATTTTCTCCGTAATCCCGAATATCCACGTGTGGGGAAACAGCTGCGCGAGATTCGGTAGGGAATCGGGTCGGGTTGGTTACTTACAGGGGTATCTGATATTGTCGCACAGTAAGCAATGCAAAATACTGTGCGTAATCTTGCAAAGACATCAACAACAGCGGTAAAATGCTGTTGTTGACAGCGATGTAAATAGGATATGCGAAAAAAAAAAAAAAAAAAATCCGCAGAATGCTTGAACATAAGTGTAGTGATCAATCAAGGCATTACCATCATGTTATTATGATATTTGAAATATTCTCTAAGCAAACGTAATTTCATCAGCATTTAGCTGAGAGAGGGAGAAAGAGAGAGAGAGAGAGAGAGAGAGAGAGAGAGACAGAGAGAGAGAGAAAGAGAGAGAGAGAGAGAGAGAGAGAGAGAGAGAGAGAGAGAGAGAGAGAGAGAGAGAGAGAGAGAGAGAAAGAGAGAGAGGAGGGAGGAAGAATGGGGGGAGGGGAACTATTTGTAATATTTGTCAACATAAGCCCCATAAGCTTTCACGGCCTTTCGCCAGTGCGAAAATAAGTTCATGCAGGCCTTGATAATGCCAGACCAGGTTTTGTCCTACTCACTTCGCCTATTAATCGTCATCTCTCTCATTCCTATCACCTAGACCAGGGGTCACCAAACTATGGCCCGCGGGCCGGATCCGCCCGCGACGTCATTTCATCCGGCCCGCCGTCGGTACTCGAACTTGCTTGATATAACTATGGAATTAGTATATCGTTCACATAACGACGGTAAAAGGCCAAGTTGTTGATGTCTGAGGATCTATTTTCTTCTAAATGTGCCATGAAGATGTCCGCTAGAATAGGACCAAGAGGACTTCCCATGGCCACTCCGTCAATTTCACGAACTAAGTCATACCGCCAAATTGACGGAGTGGCCATGAGGAGTCCTCTTGGTCGTATTCTAGCGGACATCTTCATGGCACATTTAGAAGAAAAGAGATCCTCAGACATCAACAACTTGGCCTTTTACCGTCGTTATGTGGACGATATACTAATTATCACCACAGACGAGCTACAAGCAACATCGTTCCAGGCCACAATGAACAGGACGCATAAAAACATCTCTCTGTCTATGGAACACGAACACAACAAAGCGTTGCCGTTCCTAGATATTCTAATGAGACGTAGAGCAGACGGCACAATTCAAAGATCGGTGTTTCGCAAAGGAACATGGACTGGCCAATACCTAAATTTTCAGAGCTTCACACCTGTCCAGTACAAAGGGGGCTTAGTACGGACCCTGTTTGACCGTGCTAGGAAGATATGCACCCAGGACACACTGACAGAGGAATTTGAAACTCTGAAGAATGTCTTACACCTGAATAGGTACTCCACAGGATTTATAAAGCGCCACTGCCAACAGCCCAAACCAAAACAAGACGTAACTACAGTCCCTAAACTCAAGGTATTCATCCAGCTAACCTTTCGAAGGGATGACGTAATGCAACGTCTACAAGACCGGCTTACTACAGCAGTAGGCCGAACATTCTGTGCTGCAACTCCAGTCATTAGATATAAAACCATACCGATTCCTACACCAGCAGTCAAAGAGCCTGTTCCTCTGTACGCAACAAACAATTGTATTTACCAAGTAACATGCAGATGCAAGGCCTTCTACATTGGTAGAACAGAGAGAAAGCTTAACAAACGAGTGTCAGAACACATACCTCAATGAGTCAACAAGATAAAACACACAGGAGATGCTAGCCTCGTGGGGCCGACACACCAGAAGCTCCCGGCGTCTTCAATTGGTAGGTACAGTATCGAAAGCGGCCATGTGGTTGACAGAGAGACTGCCTTACGCGTGTTGCTTAACACACAAAATACTCGCTTGTTAAAGTTTGCAGAAGCAATTATGATCAATCAACGCAAGCCAGAATTGTGCAAACAGAAAGACATGTTAGTCAGCTTAAAATTACCGTGGTAGATAATTGACATTACTGTGCGAATATGTGTATATTTCAACTTGAAGGATTTATCTAGTTAATTTACTTTTCGTTGTGTGATTTCTGCAGTATGTACCTGACGAGATGCAGCGAAATATGCCAGGCAATAAATCGTGCAATCAGCGCAGGATTTACGTATAAGCTACACAAGCTAAAGCTTGGGGCCCCCAAGAAAGCGGGGGCCCCATAAAATATTGTCCGAGTGAGCAATTTGTCACTGACATAGAATTTGTGGACTTATAAAGGGCCCCATATTTCAAATAGCTTAGGGTCTTATCAAATTAGCTTAGGGCCTTATCAAGTCTAAATCCGGCCCTGCGTGAAATCTATTGTTTGTGTCTTTGTTACTCAAATTGACTCTAGGAAAACATTGTTTTGAATAACTATGAAACACGAGACGTTATGATACAATGTAAATGTAAATATTATGTTTAGAATAATAGGAGATCTTCACACGTACGGAGATCTCCTGGCTGCACTAGGTTGTTTATTTAGATGGCCCTATTTATAAAGTTCGCGAACCTTATTATGAGATATATTCTATTACCAAATGAAGCCGTCTTCCGCGACTCTACCAGAGTATGGAGTAGCATATCCCTTGATACCCTGGTAAAAAATGTATAGGATGCTGGGATGTTATGTTGGCGTGCCTATAACAGCCCAGTAAAGCCACGTTCTCGCCTCTTTGGCCTTGGAAACAACTTACGCCGAAGAGATGCTGATGTCTAATTTTTAGCAGAGGGTTTGAACTTAAACCCCTGAGCCACTACCAAGTAGATGGGCGAACATGCCCCAGGCACGGCCGAGCGTAGCCACTGTTTTTCCAGACCGCATTTGAGAGGGTAGACAGGCCCTGTGAAGATCCAAAAGATCCAAGAGGATCTTGATTGTGGATTGGCGATTATCTGCTGTGGGGTGAGTTTTGAACGAACTTTCATAGTTTAAATAGGAATATAGGAATATAATAGCTATATCTGTGCCTGAGGACAATAATGGAGGGATATATGCCTGGGAAGAGAGGAAGAGGAAAGCCAAAGAGAAGATGGGTGAAGGATGTGGCGAATGATCTCCAGATGGATGTATCTGAAGCGGGAAAATCTTGCTTATGATCGAGAGGTTTTCCGGAAGGTTGTTATGGGAGCGAGATTCTGCAAACGACATGCTACTGAATGAATGACCTTTGTTCCATCTTGTTGTCTGATAATTGGATGATTATCCATGCTGTGATGGAAGATCACTGGTACTGTGTTGGATGACTGCCCACGCTGTGATGGAATATCAATGGTACTGTGAAGGATGATCATGTGTATGTTTATTCATGGGGATGCCTATTTTGTCATTGCATCTAATCATGAATTTTATTTATTAGGTCATTGACATTATTAATTAGATGTTATTCTATCTTTACAATTACATTATTCTGATTCCCTGTACACTGACCTGAATTTCTTCTGATATCTCTAAATCGTTGTTTTTTTCTTGTTAGCCGTAGAGATAGAATGAGATTCTCTTTGTCTTCTTATTCCTCTCTTCTTCTACGGCCCATGAACAGTCGGCGTTGTGCTATTATCGCTATCATCTCTGTGCGGTTACACAAAGGTACCTATAAACTGTATATGTACCTTTGATGAGCTGCAGCTTCACCAGTGACCCCTAGTCCTCTGCTTTTCTTGTGTTTCAATAGGATTTTAATTATGTTTCTAATGTAATGTCTTTTTCATTTTCAGATCCCATGTACTTCACCCTTAATTATGGCTAGTAGGAAAAGAAAATTGAACGCCGAGTGAGGAGTAAAGTACTTCTTTGTGGAAACAAAGGACCAGAAAACCAGCTGCGTAATATACAGCGAAAGTGTTGCCGTTTTGAAAGAGTACAATCTTCGGCGTCACTACGAAATAAAACATCCATCAATACTGTTTTCTTGAAAATTACGCTCTGGGAAATATGAGACCATTAAACGTGGTTTTGAAACGCAAAGAAATCACTTCACGAGAAAATTTGCTGAAAATGAATCTGTCACCCGTACAAGTTACAAAACAGTGCATAAGATGGCAGAACGAAGAAAACCGTTTACTGATGGCAACGTCATTAAGGAGTGTGTGTGATGAATCACCAAATGACTTGTGTCCCGAGAAAGCCGATTTGTTTGGAACTATCAGCTTAACGGCAAGTTCAGTTGTGCGGAGAACAGAAGAACTTGGAGAGAACATAGTGCTACAGATACGCGAGAAAACTAGGAACTTGTTGTGGTATTCTCTGGCGCTGGATGAGTCTATTGATCTCTCGAGAACGTCACAACTTCTCGTGTTCATTTGTGGTGTCAATTTGGACTTTCAGATAACGTAAGAGTTGGCGTCCGTTTGCAGCATGCATGGAACAATAACTGGGAAAGTCATTTTCGTGGAAGTGCAAACATTTTTCCAAGAATAGCCAACCTTCTTCGGTGGAATCAGCTTCGAGGTGTTACAGTTGATGAGGGAATAAAACATGACTGGAGTGAGGAAGGGTCTGTTGGGGCAGATCAGGAATCATTTGGAAGATTTGCAAATTCCGGGCGCTCTGTTTATACACTGCATCGTACATCAGCAAGTATTCTGTGGGAAAGATTTAGATATTTCTTGTGTACTGAAACCAGTAGTTTCTGCTGTGAACTTTATTCGGGAACATGCACTCAGTCACCGTCAGTTCTAGGCTTTTCTTGAAGAAATTGATTCTGAATTCTGTGACTTGCCTTATCACACATCAGTCAGGTGACTTAGCTGCGGTAAAGTCCTGCTTCGTTTTTACAAGCTCCGAAACGTAATAGATGTTTCCCTCACTGAAAAAGATAACGCTGATTCACAGCTGTCAGATCCTACTTGGCTGTCAAAGTTGTCAATTTTGGTCGATATGAATGAACTGAACTTGAAACTTCAGGGAAAGTATTACCTCGTCTGTGATCTCTACAGAACCATCAAAGGATTTCGAAGAAAGCTGTCATTAATGGAAGCATAACTGGAAGAAGAAAACCTTTCTCATTTTCAAAAAGGAAGTCTGTGAAGTCACTACATTGAATGAGATTGACTGATGAACATTTGAAAGCAATTCTCTTCATTGGATGCAGCAATTCCAAACCAAACATTGATGGTATTTTGAAAGCCACACGTCAGTTTCACAACACTCACTATCCTCTTTTGCTGCTTTGTTTGTGAGATTAGGATATGTGCACAATATGTCTGATGTAACTATCTTTTTTCTAACGTCGCCTTCTTTGATAACTTTGTTTAGTAAATAAATATAAATATGTTGGTTGTCTTTGTTTGTTTGTTTGTTTGTTTGTTTATGTGCATTGCACGCCCTTTCCATGATTAACTTAGTTTTTCGTCTTTTTTCCCAGAGCTTTCGTTCTAGCTTGAAATTATTGTTAAAGTTAGTTGTATATCCTTTACAGGACGTTTACAGTCAACACCATCATTGTTTGCTGTTGTTGATGTCTTGGCAAGTTTACGTTCAGTAGTTTACCATTGCTTTTCGAACGACCGGCACCCATAACATAGCGTAAAAACCAGCGCAACGTTGTCTGCTGCCAAATCGCTCGCAGCTATATTTCAAACGTGGGTATACGGGATTACGAACAGCGTCCGTAAGATCTTCGCCACGGAGCCTGGCGCAAGTATTGTACAGAATGAGTATCCGGCCCGCGCTCGTCATTTTGTCAGTTATCCGGCCCACGCTCGTCATTTTGTCAGTTATCCAGCCCGCCGTGAAAAAATTTTGGTAACCCCCTAGTCCATACTTGCCCACTATGCATCCGTCCTGTTGATTTCCAACTTTGGCATTCAAGACACCTATTATGATAGTTACTTCAGAATTCTTGCATTTCTTGAAGGCTTTCTCTAAATCACTAAATTCATCGATGCTGTCATCACTACTGTCTGCTGTTGGTGCATAAACTTGTATGACGTTGACATCAAAAGGTCTTCCACTCAACTTCACCAGTAACACTCTGTCTGATACAGTCCAATATCCTTTTATCGATTTTTGTCTCTGTGTATCCACTATATTTGCCACTCCTCGCTGTTGTTTCTCTCTATCAGAATAGATTATTCTATATTCCTCAGATGTCATAATGCCCATTCCTGTCCATCTGGTCTCACGTACACCTAACAGGTTAATATTTAATCTTCTCATTTCATTCTTAATGTTATCAAATTTCCCATCCCTACTCATAATTCTTACATTCCAAGTTCCTACTTTCAATGTTGATATTCTTTTGCACTCAGTCTCCTGATGACGGTCTGGAGTCACCTGGTGCACATGACTACCCCTACCGGGCGAGGCTGCTCCTATGGAGCACCCATTTTCTCTGATTATCGATAAGACTTAAGTACATGATATTCTTGGCATCTGTAAAGAAGGTAGTTTGCCATTGCTTTCCTTCCTAGCAGTGACCATACTGGTCGATGACTGTAGCCAATGTCTCCCAAAAAAGAGATCATCTGCCTTCCGCCCTGAAGCTGTGGAGAACATAACCTAAAACTATCTGTCGGCTGCTCTTCAACTTCATCCACCACTTGCACCCATGGCTTCACGTAACCCTGATCGGGAGCGAAACGGGTACTCCACCTTGCCCATGGGTGTCCCATAGGCTAGCGGAGGGAAGAAGGCACCCATCAAGGCATTACTATCATGTTATTATGATATTTTAAATATTCTCTAAGCAAACGTAATTGCAACAGCATGTGTGTGTGTGTGTGTGTGGGGGGGGGGGGGAGAGAGAGAGAGAGAGAGAGAGAGAGAGAGAGAGAGAGAGAGAGAGAGAGAGAGAGAGAGAGAGAACTATTTGTTCAAATTGAATGAAATTTACAAACATAAATGACATTTCCTCTAAACGTATTTATCAACATAAACCCCATAGACTTCCAAGGTCTTTCGCTGTTAATGTAAGTAAATTTTCTTTAAATTGTGGGTGGCCTTAAGAGGCCAGTAAAAAAATGTTGTTTCCCCACATCGGGGAAATATCTAGAAGAGGAAAATGAATATATCATTAAAAGTACAGTTTTAAGAATTAAACATAAATGTAGTATTGAAAAAGTTGATTATAAAATGTAAGTAAAAAAAGATTAAACAAATTTTGTATAAGGACTTTAAGAGCTTTCTTCTCACAATTGCAGGACTTGACTGCGGTATTATCTGCTTTATTTCTCAAATAAAAGTAACAGATTTTAATGTTAGTTGTAGGTATTGTAGCTAGGTATACCATTTTCTTTTTCAAGTTCTAGTAACCTCCCTTGTAACAATATTAGATGTTTATGTCCCCCTACCAAGCACAGACTGCTACTGCAACCATAGATTAATCTTAGGCAATTTACATATAAACTTAAAGAAAGTCAAATATACAAATAGAAACGCAAAATTTGATCAACAGGCACTGAAGAGTGAGGAGATAAATGATAAATTCAACGTAGAGGTAAAGAACAGATTCGATGCATTGTCCGATATGGCAATGCAATATTATTTCAAGACGTCAGTGATCAATTGAAAATATAAAAGAAATCAGTCAAGAAGCTGCACTAGCAACAATGATAATCCCAAAAATAAAGATAATAGGGCGCAAGAAATGGATGATGGAAGACATCTTAAAACTCATGGAAATAAGAAGAAATAAAAAAAAATAACAAGGAAATATACGAAGAGATTCACAGGCAAATTAGGAAGCTACTGCTATGCAAAGAGGCAAAAGAAACATGGCTTGTGGAAAATTGCAAGGGAATTGAAAACCAACACAACACCCAGAATACCAAATTAATGCACACAAGAATTAATGACATCACTAACAAAAGAACAGACACATTAACAGTTTGCCTAAAAACCAATGATGGCAAAATCATAATAGAAAAAGATCAGATTTTACATGCGTGGTCAGATTATGTGAAAGACCTTTATGATGATACAAGACAAGAACAATATGATCATCAGAATAATAACGAAGAACCATCAATTTTGTTTGCCGGGGTTCTTTTCTTTTAGATATCTAGCCATTCCGCGGAGCCGGCTCCCTGGCGAAGGTGTTAACGATTTTCTCCGTAATCCCGAATATCCACGTGTGGGGAAACAGCTGCGCGAGATTCGGTAGGGAATCGAGTCGGGTTGGTTACTTACAGGGGTATCTGAGATTGTCGCGCAGTAAGCAATGCAAAATACTGTGCGTAATCTTGCAAAGACATCAACAACAGCGGTAAAATGCTGTTGTTGACAGCGATGTAAATAGGATATGCGAAAAAAAAAACAAATCCGCAGAATGCTTGAACATAAGTGTAGTGATCAATCAAGGCATTACCATCATGTTATTATGATATTTGAAATATTCTCTAAGCAAACGTAATTTCATCAGCATTTAGCTGAGAGAGGGAGAAAGAGAGAGAGAGAGAGAGAGAGAGAGAGAGAGAGAGAGAGAGAGAGAGAGAGAGAGAGAGAGAGAAAGAGAGAGAAAGAGAGAGAGGAGGGAGGAAGAATGGGGGGAGGGGAACTATTTGTAATATTTGTCAACATAAGCCCCATAAGCTTTCACGGCCTTTCGCCAGTGCGAAAATAAGTTCATGCAGGCCTTGATAATGCCAGACCAGGTTTTGTCCTACTCACTTCGCCTATTAATCGTCATCTCTCTCATTCCTATCACCTAGACCAGGGGTCACCAAACTATGGCCCGCGGGCCGGATCCGCCCGCGACGTCATTTCATCCGGCCCGCCGTCGGTACTCGAACTTGCTTGATATAACTATGGAATTAGTATATCGTTCACATAACGACGGTAAAAGGCCAAGTTGTTGATGTCTGAGGATCTATTTTCTTCTAAATGTGCCATGAAGATGTCCGCTAGAATAGGACCAAGAGGACTTCCCATGGCCACTCCGTCAATTTCGCGAACTAAGTCATACCGCCAAATTGACGGAGTGGCCACGAGGAGTCCTCTTGGTCGTATTCTAGCGGACATCTTCATGGCACATTTAGAAGAAAAGAGATCCTCAGACATCAACAACCTGGCCTTTTACCGTCGTTATGTGGACGATATACTAATTATCACCACAGACGAGCTACAAGCAACATCGTTCCAGGCCACAATGAACAAGACGCATAAAAACATCTCTCTGTCTATGGAACACGAACACAACAAAGCGTTGCCGTTCCTAGATATTCTAATGAGACGTAGAGCAGACGGCACAATTCAAAGATCGGTGTTTCGCAAAGGAACATGGACTGGCCAATACCTAAATTTTCAGAGCTTCACACCTGTCCAGTACAAAGGGGGCTTAGTACGGACCCTGTTTGACCGTGCTAGGAAGATATGCACCCAGGACACACTGACAGAGGAATTTGAAACTCTGAAGAATGTCTTACACCTGAATGGGTACTCCACAGGATTTATAAAGCGCCACTGCCAACAGCCCAAACCAAAACAAGACGTAACTACAGTCCCTAAACTCAAGGTATTCATCCAGCTAACCTTTCGAAGGGATGACGTAATGCAATGTCTACAAGACCGGCTTACTACAGCAGTAGGCCGAACATTCTGTGCTGCAACTCCAGTCATTAGATATAAAACCATACCGATTCCTACACCAGCAGTCAAAGAGCCTGTTCCTCTGTACGCAACAAACAATTGTATTTACCAAGTAACATGCAGATGCAAGGCCTTCTACATTGGTAGAACAGAGAGAAAGCTTAACAAACGAGTGTCAGAACACATACCTCAATGAGTCAACAAGATAAAACACACAGGAGATGCTAGCCTCGTGGGGCCGACACACCAGAAGCTCCCGGCGTCTTCAATTGGTAGGTACAGTATCGAAAGCGGCCATGTGGTTGACAGAGAGACTGCCTTACGCGTGTTGCTTAACACACAAAATACTCGCTTGTTAAAGTTTGCAGAAGCAATTATGATCAATCAACGCAAGCCAGAATTGTGCAAACAGAAAGACATGTTAGTCAGCTTAAAATTACCGTGGTAGATAATTGACATTACTGTGCGAATATGTGTATATTTCAACTTGAAGGATTTATCTAGTTAATTTACTTTTCGTTGTGTGATTTCTGCAGTATGTAACTGACGAGATGCAGCGAAATATGCCAGGCAATAAATCGTGCAATCTATTGTTTGTGTCTTCGTTATTCAAATTGACTACGGGAAAACATTGTTTTGAATAACTATGAAACACGAGACGTTGTGATACAATTTAAATGTAAATATTATGTTTAGAATAATAGAAGATCTTCACACGTGCGGAGACCTCCTGGCTGCGCTAGGTTGTTTATTTAGAAGGCCCTATTTATAAATTTCGCGAACCTTATTATGAGATATATTCTATTACCAAATGAAGCCGCCTGCCGCGACTCTACAAGAGTATGGAGTAGCATATCCTTTGATACCCTGGTAAAAAATGTATAGGATGCTGGGATGTTGTGTTGGCGTGCCTATAACAGCCCAGTAAAGCCATGTTCCCGCCTCTTTGGCCTTGGAAACAACTTACGCCGAAGAGATGCTGATGTCTAATTTTCATCAGAGGGTTTGAACTTAAACCCCTGAGCCACTACCAAGTAGATCGGTGAACATGCCCCAGGCACGGCCGAGCGTATCCCCTGTTTTTCCAGACCGCAGTTGAGAGGGTAGACAGGCCCTGTGAAGATCCAAAAGATCCAAGAGGATCTTGATTGTGGATTGACGATTATCTGCTGTGGGGTGAGTTTTGAACGAACCTTCATAGTTTAAATAGGAATATAGGAATATAATAGCTATGTCTGTGTCTGAGAACAATAATGGAGGGATATATGCCTGAGAAGAGAGGAAGAGGAAAGCCAAAGAGAAGATGGTTGCAGGATGTGGCGGATGATCTCCAGATGGATGTATCTGAAGCGGGAAAATCTTGCTTATGATCGAGAGGTTTTCCGGAAGGTTGTTATGGGAGCGAGATTCTGCAAAGGACATGCTACTGAATGAATGACCTTTGTTCCATCTTGTTGTCTGATAATTGCTGGTGTTGTTTATCAGACTACAGTTACAGTGTTGGATGATTACCCATGCTGTGATTGAAGATCACTGGTACTGTGTTGGATGACTGCCCAAGCTGTGATGGAATATCAATGGTACTGTGAAGGATGATCATGTGTATGTTTATTCATGAGGATGCCTATTTTGTCATTGCATCTAATCATGAATTTTATATATTAGGGCATTGGCATTATTAATCAGATGTTGTTGTATCTTTATAATTACATTACTCGCACCAGGATAAGGCTTGTTAAAGTTAGTTGCATATCCTTTACAGGACGTTTTCAGTCAACACCAGCATTGTTTGCTGTTGTTGATGTCTTGGCAAGTTTATGCTCAGTAGTTCACCATTGCTTTTCGAATGACCGGCACCCATAACATAGCGTAAAAACCAGCGTAAAGTTGTCTGCTGCCAAATCGCTCGCAACTGTATTTCGAACGTGGGTATACGGGATTACGAACCGCGTCCATAAGGCCTTCGCCACGGAGAGCGGCGCAAGTATTGTACAGAATGAGTATCCGGCCCGCGCTCGTCATTTTGTTTGTTATCCGGCCCGCCGTGAAAAAAGTTTGGTGACCCCTGTTTTAGATGAATCATTGTTTTTTTTTCTTTCTATTTTGATATAGTCATTACCTCTGTTTTACTGGTGCTAATTTAATGTTATGTTTCTTACATACTTCGTTTAGACTATGTTGATTTGTACTTCTGCTTCCGACTTTGATTTTAGTGCTTGATCGTCGGCAAATAGGAGTTCTTTGATTGTTTAATATGATTCTTCTTCTGTGTTCTGTTCATCATGCGGTATTGTTGCTGTCTCTGTTCGACTAGTTTCCTTACATATGCTGTCTATATAGGCTATGAACAAGAGGGGCAGAGGAAGGTGACAGGATTGTCGTACTCCGGATCTTATGGTGAAGGATTCTGAGTGTCCTCTATTTGTTCTTACAGTGAATTCACTGTTGCTTCTTCAAAGGTTTATTATATCTGTACACACTCCATATTGTTTAAGGATTTCCCACAGCTTGTTTCTATCTACTCTATCAAATGTCCTTTCTTGGTCGACAAAGGCTAAGTAGATTGTGTAATTGAATTCGATTGATTTTTCTATAAGTTGTCCAAGAGCAAACATGGCATCTGTGCATCCATATGGCATAAGCGAGGCAAAAACACGGAGCTTATCCACATCTCTCGTGATCTTGTGAGATCGCGAAAAACGTCCTCCCACGCTTATCAGCACGTCACATGATGATGGTGATGATGAAGGGAAAAAAGAGAGACAATCTAATAGATCGCCCCAGAGAAGGAAGGATTAACACTTGAAATTGAAAACAAAATGAGATATTGGCTGGGCACTGTTATTGTCTCAACAGCCGTTAGTTCTTGATACTGGACCATGGCTTCTTGCTCTGTATCCTACATGCCCACAAGGCTAGTTAGTGTTTAGAATGTCTGTTGGGGTATCATTCTTGCACTCCGACAAGTCCATAGATGCCCATATCCTTCTTCCCCACCATATGTATCAGCGTCCGACGGCTAATAGTGTCAGTTCTGTGTTGGCTGACGAGGCCCCTCATTCTCCCGACGTGCTGTGTTGGTTGACGAGGCCCCTCATTCTCCCGACATGCTGTGGTAGTTGACGAGGCGCCTCATTCTCCCGACGTGCTGTGTTGGTTGACGAGGCCCCTCATTCTCCCGAAGTGCTGTGTTGGTTGACGAGGCCCCTCATTCTCCCGAAGTGCTGTGGTGGTTGACGAGGCCCCTCATTCTCCCGAAGTGCTGTGTTGGTTGACGAGGCCCCCTCATTCTCCCGAAATGCTGTGTTGGTTGACGAGGCCCCTCATTCTCCCGACGTGCTGTGTTGGTTGACGAGACCCCTCATTCTCCCGACATGCTGTGGTAGTTGACGAGGCGCCTCATTCTCCCGACGTGCTGTGTTGGCTGACGAGGCCCCTCATTCTCCCGACGTGCTGTGTTGGTTGACGAGGCCCCTCATTCTCCCGACGTGCTGTGTTGGTTGATGAGGCCCGTCATTCTCCCGACGTGCCTCTCGTGTGTGGACGTGGCAGTTCTTACTCCTAAGTCTCTCATTCTGGACGACGATGTGGATTCACTAACGTTGAAGCCTTCCGCTCTCGACATCTCTCTAAGAGCATTAACAATATCAACACGATCCATGGGCCGGTCATCTGCAGCCAATAAGTTTATCAGCTCGTTCATTACCCTCAACTCCAGCATGTCCCGGAATGAAGATAAAGGTGACTCTACGGACAACAGACTTCCGCTGTCCACGAGGTACCATAATTATTCAATGCTCGGTTGTTTATGAAGTTGATGACTGCATAGGTCTTTTGAAGTGGACTGGGTGACTAAATCTACGTGAATCGTCACGATATAGGTGACATCATATTGCTTTTATAAAACATGTAAGCTAATGATTTTGTCAATGTGTATATGCCGATATAATGGATCCACCATGACTACTCTACTTAACACTCATCAAAATAAGGAAAATCGATCCCACGAGTTACGCAGGGAGCATATACATAACCAACATGACAGTTCATAAAAACATGTGATGACAAGTGTACAGACAGCAGTTTAACTTAGCTCAGTTATGATGACAATTGATGACCGTTAATAGACTAAGAGGGTTATACTTGAGTATCGAGGTAGGGGTGAGTGTCATAGCTCGTGTTATGTAGTCTCAGCCTAGTAATGTAAGTGTGTGTCAAGGGAGTCTCCGTGGCGAAGTGGTCAAGCCGTTTGACTCGGGCTCTGAACGTTGTAGGTTCTTCTTCTTCTTCTTCTTCTTCTTCTGCGTTCATCCGTAGTTTTTTTTTTTTTTTTTTTTTTCGGACGTGATTGCGTTGTGCCTGTTTACAGCAGAGCTGCGTTCTTGCGCCGTTAGGCCGACACATCCGACTTCTGCGGGCATTTGTTGACCGGGATAACCTTCCCGGGGTAGGTTCGATTCTGGGCCGCGTCCTTCGGTCTACGATTGAAATTTTTCGGAGACTCCTGTGGGTCGTCGCTAGAGCTACGGAGTTCGTGCTTTGAGCGACGCTTTCCGCGCTGCGGAAAGAGACCGAGCCATATGGGATAAAACCCGGTGCAATGAAGTCTACCCTGTCGACTTTTAAGTGACTTTTTAAAGTGTGTGTCTATAATTTAATTGGGCTATTTAATGGACCTGAAACGAGCAATGATCAACACGAAGGTATGACATCCTACTATCTTCATCAACATGGTCGTGTTCGTTGTTGTTATCATCGTCGTCATCATCATCATCATTACCATTGCCATCATCAATCACAATTGATGTCTTGCACGTTATCTTCCATAGCTATAGTAACCAATCAAATGTGACATTTACAATCAGTAACATATTCTACGACCTACTACGTTATCCCACACAACAATAATAACCCATCATATTCCACAACCATGACAGCCAATCAAATTAACGATGTCCTAAAACAGTATTTACTCACGAATAACAACCAATCACCATCATCCTTTTCAGTCCGTCAAGTAATTTTCAGAACCCGTCGAAAGACCTCACAATCTTTCGCTAGTTCGCACGCCTCGTGCATTTTTATACAAATAAATCCGTTAATGTCCTGTGTGCACCTCTGTGCTGGTTGGCCAAGGCCTCTCCTTCCACGAACAATGTCTTCCAATACTGTTCTTTCTACTATCTACCAATCACATGTGACAATATGGCAATTATATGTACGACATCCTACAGCAGTATCACTCACAGCGGTACTAGTCAATCGCATTCCAAAGCAATAACAACCAATCATACCTCGAAATTCATTAACCCACAGCAATAATAGCCAATCACATCAAACCTTTGAAATCCATACATTATTCCACATTTAGCAATACTAACGAATCACGAGTCAGGACACCAGCAGCCAATCACATATACGATGTTCTACTAAGCCTGCCCCTCAGTGTTGTGCTGTTTGGGACGTTCTCTTCAATGCTTTCACTTCGTTGAGTCCGAACACGCCTACAAATAAATAGGTGCCAGTCTTCTGGTAGCAAAATGAGCAGAACACCGGTGGTAATTAGCACAAGTGCGGCGATTTTCATCCCTGAGAATTCTCGGTGTTTCCACACAACGTCTGCCACTGGAGTATGGAATAGAGAACAAGAAAGATGTTTAAAGTCGCAGGATATGGCATTATATAATCAGCATTACTGGCACCTTGCCGTCTTGACAGACGATAGTTTGTTACAATGTCCTTCCAAAAAAAAAAAAAAAAAAAAAAATTCATTACTGTTGTATATTGATTACTGTTATATATTGATTACTATTATATATTGGTTACTGTTATATATTGATTACTGTTATATATTACCGTTGACCATCTCACCTGCGCAGATCGGAACTGCTAAAACTAGACCCAGTCCAATAAAGATGGGGTAGGTTAGGTTGATTGTGCACTCTTTCACGCTCCAGTACACTGTGAATAATAATAATAATAATAATAATAATAATAATAATAATAATAATAATAATAATAATAATAATATTGTAAAAATAATTTCATTTATCCATAATAATAGTAGTCCCATTTATAAAAACGTCACGAAAGTTTGGAGAGAACAATATTAGAAGGATATATGCCTGGGAAGAGAGGAAGAGGAAGGCCAAAGAGAAGATGGGTGCAGGATGTGGCGGATGATCTCCAGATGGGTGTATCAGACGCGGGACATCTTGCTTATGATCGAGAGGTTTTCCGGAAGCTTGTTATGGCAGCGAGGTTCTCCAAAGGGCATGCTACTGAATGAATGAATGAATGCATTTATAAAGTGGTCCCATATATACAGTAGTCCCATAAATACAGTAGTCCCATAAATACAGTAGTCCCATAAATACGGTAGTCCAATGTATACAGTAGTCCAATACATACAGAGATATAAAGTTTCAGTTACCCTCCTTGGACAATAATCACCTTCACATTAATATCCTGCGAGATAAAACCGCGGGGAGCTGCTATTTTTGGCTGACCTAATCACGGGATTACTAATCTGAGCCCGGGATGGACCCTAATATAACTTCTCTTTGAGGTTGAACTGGGTAAGGGTCATGATTTTTTTTTTTGGCGCTCGCTCGCTTTGAACTCAAGCGTGGTCCATACACACTATTTTATAGTAGTGATGGGCTGAATGTTGCGTGTGGATTAGCTTTCCTTATTAACAGTGTCCCTAACCCCTCCCCCTCCCCCCGTTGATGCATCGGACTAAAGACTTCAGATCCAGTCTACCAGAGGATTTACCATCCAACCGACCGACCAACCAACCAACTAACCACCCAACCAAAACATCAACCAACCAGCCAACCAATCAACCAACCGACCAAACAAACAACCAACCAGCTAACCAACCAACCAGCCAACCAACCGAGTGACCGACTTACCGACCATCCAACCAGCCAACCATCCAACTAATGAACCAACCAACCAACGATTCAACCAACCAGCCAGCCAATCAAATTACCAACCAACCAACCAACCAACGAACCAACCAAATAAACCACCAAAACACATTCAATTACACATAAAAACTCACAAACACCACACAAACACCCACACACAAAAAAGAAGAAGGAGGAAGAGGGGAGGAGGGGTGGATGAGGAGACGGCGGAGGAGGAGAAAGAGAAAGAAAGAGAGGTGGAAGAGGAGGAGAAAGAAGAAGAAGAAGAAGAAGGGGGAGGAGGAAAAGAAGAAGAAGAAGAAGAAGAAGAAGAAGAAGAAGAAGAAGAAGAAGAAGAAGAAGAAGAAGAAGAAGAAGAAGAAGAAGAAGAAGAAGAAGAAGAAGAAGAAGAAGAAGAAGAAGAAGAAGAAGAAGAAGAAGAAGAAGAAGAAGAGCAGGAGGAGGTTGAGAAGGAGAAGAAAGAAAGAAAGAAAGAAAGAAAGAAGGAGGAGGAGGAGGAAGAAGAAGAAGAAGAAGAAGAAGAAGAAGAAGAAGAAGAAGAAGAAGAAGAAGAAGAAGAAGAAGAAGAAGAAGAAGAAGAAGAAGAAGAAGAAGAAGAAGAAGAAGAAGAAGAAGAAGAAGAAGAAGAAGAAAGAAAAAACGAAAGAAAGAAAGAATAATAACTAGAAGATGAAGATAGAGAGTAAGCGCAAGAAGAAGAAGAAGAAGGATTTACAAAAACAATATTTACCACTGGCTAATGCAGCACTGGAAACAATCCTTCCCCAAGGGGCATCACTCCAGACTATTGTCTCGCTTCCCAACAAATAAAGCAGCAGCCAAAATGGCCAGAAGCATATCAAGGAGAACAGCCCTGTGGAAGAGATGGAGGAGGCACGGATGATCATGTGTGAAAGGATGTTACTGTAGAATCATCATGATGATAATCATCATGTGCACTGCCAACTGAGTTAGTTATTCATGCATCTCCACAGACTTCGGTCCCTGATATTCTGGATCAGTTTCACAGATATCGTTCCTACACGACTGAGGAGGAGCGCTACTGGGAGGGTATAAACCTTAAGTACACACCGGCTTTGTGGCAAATGCAGTTCACAATCCCACATACCACGTTCGAAACACAGCTGTGGGCGATTTGCAAAAAGAGTGCTTTACGCTGGCTTTCATACAATGGTATGATTGCCGATCGTTCAGAAAGCAATGACTAACTACTGAACGTAAACTTGCCAAGAAATCACAGTCAAAAATGCTGGGGGTGACTGCGACGTCCTGTAAAGTTTATGCAATTAACTTTAACAAGCCTTATCCTGGTGCGAGTAAATGCAACTTAAAGACTAAATGTCATTGCAGGACAAATTCACACACACACAGAATGAAGCGTTTCATTAGGTACATACATATCTTCGATTTTCTGTCCAGAAAATGAGGGTTTGCGAGGAAATGAACAGGCTGATAGACTGGCTGCTAGCCGTTCTTTGGGCGGCGGGCTATTTTTTTTAAAAAATTTTGTTATTATTGTTGTTGTTGGGTTCGCTCGATTTTGACTCAAGAGTAGTCCATGCACGTGTTACTTCTTCTAGTGCACTGCACTGGTGTTTGCATGTGGCTTAGCTTTCCCTATTACCAGTGCCCTTCGCCATCAGGCGAACCGACTCCGACTTATGAGGCACTTATATTTACGTCCCCGAGTCAAGGACGAGAAGTAAACATTTTAGTCCAACTGGGCGGTGTAGGTGGCTAAACCTGCTACCTCGGCATCAGCGCACCGGAAGGTCATGCAGACCTCCAGATATTTTATGACAAGACTGATGCGGTGAAGGCTCTCTGGCATCGAGTGGAGAGTGCAGCAAATCAGACAGAGGGTCTACAGCTGGAAAGGCGGAGCCAGCGGGAAGTTAGCAGAGGATCTACAGCTGGAGAGGCGGGAAGAGAGCGAAGGGTCTGCACCTAGAGAGGCGGAGCCAGGGGGAAGTGAGCAGAAAGTCTGGCCGTCACTCAAGTCTAGGGGTTGACTGTGTAGGCGGTCGTTTAAAGAGTCTGTGACTAGTGTCTTCAGCATGAAAACTGTTCATTGGCTACTGAAGAAACAGGGCGGGGCAAGAGTGGGTATGTGCCAAAGTATACGGACGTCGATTGTTGACTTTACATTGATATTAATTTTGTCTGTGAATTATTAGCATCATTATCACAAGATTAAGCATATTGTTATCATTTCCCGGCTCGTAATGAGTATTGTCAACAAATATTTCTGTCTTTCTTCTTCACCTCCTTTGTTTTACTAACATGTTTACAAAACCATATAGTAGTAGTAGTAGTAGTAGTAGTAGTAGTAGTAGTAGTAGTAGTAGTAGTAGTAGTAGTAGTAGTAGTAGTAGTAGTAGTAGTAGTAGTAGTAGTAGTAGTTGTAGTAGCAGTACTAGTAGTAGTAGTTGTAGTAGTAGTAGTAGTAGTAGTAGTAGTAGTAGTAGTAGTAGTAGTAGTAGTAGTAGTAGTAGTAGTAGTAGTAGTAGTAGTAGTAGTAGTAGTAGTAGTAGTAGTACTAGTAGTAGTAGTTGTAGTAGTAATGTAGTAGTAGAGTAGTAGTAGTAGTAGTAGTAGTAGTAGTAGTAGTAGTAGTAGTAGTAGTAGTAGTAGTAGTAGTAGCAGTACTAGTAGTAGTAGTTGTAGTAGTAATGTAGTAGTAGAGTAGTAGTAGTAGTAGTAGTAGTAGTAGTAGTAGTAGTAGTAGTAGTAGTAGTAGTAGTAGTAGTAGTAGTAGTAGCAGTACTAGTAGTAGTAGTTGTAGTAGTAGTAGTAGTAGTAGTAGTAGTAGTAGTAGTAGTAGTAGTAGTAGTAGTAGTAGTAGTAGTAGTAGTAGTAGTAGTAGTAGCAGTACTAGTAGTAGTAGTTGTAGTAGTAATGTAGTAGTAGAGTAGTAGTAGTAGTAGTAGTAGTAGTAGTAGTAGTAGTAGTAGTAGTAGTAGTAGTAGTAGTAGTAGTAGTAGTAGTAGTAGTAGTAGTAGTGGAAGTTGTAGCAATAGTAGTAGTAGCAGCAGGAGTAGTAGTAGTAGTAGCAGCAGCAGCAGCAGCAGTAGTAGTAGTAGTAGTAGTAGTAGTAGTAGTAGTAGTAGTAGTAGTAGTAGTAGTAGTAGTAGTAGTAGTAGTAGTAGTAGTAAAAGTAGTAGTAGTAGTAGTAGTAGCAGTGGAAGTTGTAGCAATAGAAGTAGTAGCAGCAGGAGTAGTTGTAGTAGTAGCAGCAGTAGCAGTAGTAGTAGTAGTAGTAGTAGTAGTAGTAGTAGTAGTAGTAGTAGTAGTAGTAGTAGTAGTAGTAGTAGTAGTAGTAGTGTAGCAGCAGTAGTAGTAGTAGTAGTAGTAGTAGTAGTAGTAGTAGTAGTAGTAGTAGTAGTAGTAGTAGTAGTAGTAGTAGTAGTAGTAGTAGTAGTAGTAGTAGTAGTAGTAGCAGCAGCAGCAGTAGCAGTAGTAGTAATTGTAGTAGTAGAAGTAGTAGTAGGAGTAGTAGTAGTAGTAGTAGTAGTAGTAGTAGTAGTAGTAGTAGTAGTAGTAGTAGTAGTAGTAGTAGTAGTAGTAGTAGTAGTAATAGTAACTAACCATAACAGTAACAAACACTCTCATACCTATAACAGAAATGAAGAACAGAGCTTGAGCACTGGGCACCTCACCTAGAAATTTTTTATACAGAACCTGCAGAGACATGAAGAGACAAATGTGTTTATACAGAACCTGCAGAGATTAGTTAGTTAGTTAGTTAGTTAGTCGACAGATCATCCTCATTGCACATCGAACCATTCAGTCCATAAGTGCTCGGATCCCCTCCTCAGCAAATCCCGCAACGTGTAGCGGCTAACGACGCCAGTTCTGTGTTGGTTTATCAATCTTCTTTGGCTTCCTGCGTAGTGTTCTTGTTTGGCCACCCCTCTTTTAATTTGCTGCTCTCGCAGTCTGGCCATTGTTGTAGATTCACAGTCATCACTTGGTTCTCGCAAAAGTCTTAATTCTCGTAGAGCATTCAGGATGTCGGCCTGGTCCATGGCGCGTCCGCCCTCCACAGTAGCCTCACCTGCGAGCTTGTCAGCCCGCTCATTTCCTTGTACTCCCGCATGCCCTGGCACGAAGATGAAACTAATCGTTGCCAGTCGAGACCGCTCCAGAGGCAGCAACCATTCTCTTTTGATCGATCCCTCCTCTATCCTCTTGATCATGTTCATTGAGTCGCTGAGGAAACAAGCCCTAGTGAATGTCAGTGTCTCGAGCCATGTTATTGCTTTACTTACTGCCATGACTTCCATGGTCAGGCTACTTGTGGTTTCAGTGAAAGCACCAGAGTCCTCCTTCACAATTCTCCCTCCGGCCCGAGCTGTAAAGGCCCATGAGCTTCTCACATGTCGGACGACCGACCCATCTGTGTAGATGTCCGCGTCACCGTCTAGCGAATTCTCGAAAATCAACGCTTGTACTTCAGCCTCAACAGCAGCCGGATTTTCTTGTCTGCATTTTCTATCTAGTTGGATGCAAACTGAAAAGGATGTGCAGAAGTCTGTTGGCACTTGCACCCACTCCTCGCCAGGTTCTAAGTCCTCAAGTGAACACACCTGTTGAAGAATGTCTTCGGCTTGACCCATCCACGACCTTCCTCTTTTTAACCTGCTGCCCTTCACCTTCCTAATTTCACTATGCAGTGGATGTTTTGTGTTTGCGTTAATTCTGAGGTAGGCGCGTGCCCTGCAACCTTGTATTCTCTCTTCAATGGTTGGAAGACCAAGAAGGTAGCGCATCGCACTGCATGCTGTATCTCTTGTACATCCAAGAATAATGCGCATAGCTTCATTCTGTATCCTTTCCATCCTTTCTATCTGCTTACGGCTGAGAGTCAGGATTGCCATTGCATACTCCAAAACAGACATGACCAGCCCCTCGTACAGAAGACATAGATGGCGCTGCTCACAGTTTGCTGCCGCCATCACCCGCATTGCTGCCAAACCCCGCTTGGCCTTTATTATCACCTGGTCTATGTGCACATTATAAGCAAGGCTTCGATCAAACCGTATCCCCAGGTAATTCATTGCCTGCGTTCTTTCCACCGTCTCTAAACACAGCATTACAGTTGGTGTTGGAGTGTTGACAATATGATTATTCAACGAGAACCAAGTCACTGTTGCCTTTGTTGGGTTGACCATTGCCCCAGCTTCATCACACCAAGTACTTGTGCGATTGAGTTCGGTTTGTAGTTCCACAGCAACCTCCTCTCTATCCTTACCCTGACGATACACTAAAACATCATCGGCATATGACAATGTCCTGCCAGGTCCAGTGATCTGCTCACTGGTGATTCTCACTGTGTAGGCGTTGAACAGTACCGGAGATAATGGTGATCCCTGTGGTAGGCCAGGATATATTGTTGTTGGTTCCGAAGTTCTCGGAACCTGCAGAGATGTCCTGAGACAAATGTACAGAACCTGCAGAGACATGAAGAGACACATGTTTTATACAGAACCTGCGGAGACATGAAGAGACAAATGTTTTTATACAGAACCTGCGGAGACACGAAGAGACAAATTGTTTATACAGAACCTGCGGAGATATGAAGAGACAAATTGTTTATACAGAACCTGCGGAGATATGAAGAGACAAATTGTTTATACAGAACCTGCGGAGATATGAAGAGACAAATTGTTTATACAGAACCTGCGGAGATATGAAGAGACAAATTGTTTATACAGAACCTGCGGAGATATGAAGAGACAAAACGTGGGTGAAGTGATCGATCGTCACATATACTATTTCATGGTGTGATGAAAATGGGCTGACAGCTCCCTTCCTATGGTCTGTCCAGAAATGAATTCCGTCATTCACGATCAATTATTTTGAAAACTGTCTGTTGCATCGTTATGAAATCTTTCCAGCCGTCTTATATTTACCCCCACCCAAGGAATATGTCTTTGATAGGTCGAAAAGCAACTTAAATCATCGAAAGCGGCGACATTTCTATGATGTTTTGGCGAAAATGTAGTGAATTCACGCTAACAAACTAGTCTTACAGAAAAACACTACACATTTCGGGTAACGATACAAGTACAAGGCGTAGCCAGATTCGTATGGGAGTGGGTGCAATAAAAAAGTAGCTTAAAAGTCGACAGGGTCGACTGCATTGCACCGAGTTTTAAAAAAAAATCCCATATGGCTCAGTCTCTTTCCGCAGCGCGGTAAGCGTCGCAGAAAGCACGAACTCCGTAGCTCCAGCGACGACCCACGGGAGTCTCCCCCCCCCCCCCCCAAAAAAAAATGCACTCGTGAAATGTAGGACGTATCCGGAATCGAACATATAACCTTCGGAGCCATAGTCAGACGGCTTGACCACTTCACCACGGAGACTCCCGAGAGGGGTGCAATGTGTAATATTAGTAAAGACAGAGAATTTACAGAGGCAATGGGTAAATAATGTGTAAATTGACAGGAATATAGAAGAATATATTTCTTACCTTATTTTGCATTTCCTTCTTGTTTCTTCATCTGCTGGTTAATAATGTGTACACAAGTATTCATGTTTACTAGGATGCATTTAGCTTTTTATAATGAATTCGTGAAAGCTTCCAAATAGCTGTGCGTTAATGTGCGTATGGAGTGGCCAGAAATAATACCGCAATTTAGTTATCATGTGTCCATGTTTAAGGATCTGTTCAGCGGAATGGGTTAGTATCTTGACGTCAGGCAATTTTAATGTAGTATTGTCAGCTGCAACCTGTCCTTTTTAGCCCACACAAGTTCTATAGGGTTTAAATGAGAATGACACGGCGAACCAGTCGGCGCTATTAAATATTGATAAAAGTTACTGGAAAAAATGTGAGGACCATGTGTTGAAAGAGGAAGAGGACTATTGGAGAAAGGATGGATTGAATTTTATGCAACCGAGAGCAATCATCAACCTACTGGAATCGTCCGATCAAATCACAAATACTGAAGTATTGGAAAGATCAGATTGTGTGACGGTTTATTCCATGCTCAGTCTTCGTAGACTTAGATGGATAGGACATCTTAAGAGAATGGATGATGGTAGAATACCAAAGGACATCTTTTTTTTTTGGTGAATTACAGATGGGTAAGAGATCTCAAGGTCGGCCTCTACTACGATACAAAGATGTGTGTAAGCGGGACATGATTGATACAGGCATTGATAATGCATGTTGGGAGCAAGTCGCCGCTGAGCGTGTTGCATGGAGGGCAAATATCAGAAATGGAATAAAGACAATGGAGAAAATTATTGCAGATAAGTCACACACAAAGCGTGTGAGACGTAAGATGGTGCATGATGGTGGAAATGACCATGTGTTCACATGCAACCAATGTGGACGAACATTTACAGCGCGAATTGGCCTTATCAGTCACATGTAATACCTCCATGGGTAGTAGTTATTATGCCTTTTTGAAGCACAAACTATCGTCTGTCAAGACGGCAAGGCACCAATGATGATACGGCGGAAGTCTCAAGCACCTATGGCCATGGTCTTCTATCAACTTGTTGATTTGATATTTTTTGCTTTTTTTGCGCCTGTTTTACAAGGGACAACAACTGCAGCTTGAAATATGCCATATCTTTATTGCTTCTTTTGTGCTCGATGCCGTAGGTATTTTGTCTTCTTGGGCAACAACATTGTGACATGATGCATTGCCCATGATTAGACAAGACGGTCTATCTAGGGATGGAAGTAATGTATTCTCGAGCCAATCTCTAAATACATAACCATTCATCTCATTATGATAGTCCCCTTTGTCTATATGCTTTGATACGAACACGAGTCCAGCATTCTGTAGTAAACCATTATGCTTACTACCAGCATCAGCTGTGACCAAACGCTGGGCAAACATCGCTGTAACTTTCCATCCACTTATTGCCATTCCTTTTGACTTGTGTGGTGCGCATTGATCCACGTTTCATCCAAATACACTATGTCATAATTTTCTTTGCGCATTTCCCTTATTTCACGTAGGTATCTGCTTCTCATGGCTCCTAAATGCGGTTGCTCGTAAAGGATATTTCTACCTCCCTTGTACTTTCTAAAAGTGAAGTCTAATATTCTTATAATTTTTCACAAAGTTGTTTTGGATAGTCCTATGTTATTGTTCTTTCTCAACTAAACCCTAAGTTTTCTTACAGTCACTGTTTCTTTGGCATCCAGCATTTTTATAATAGCTCGCCTTATGACATCCTTGTCAAAGCTGTCTGCAATTGCCTTTCTACCTACCGTTTGCTTATCACGTATTGGTTTCATTCCAGATTCTTGCACCCATCGACGAAATGACCGTTTACTCAAACTCAGTGCATGCACCGTTCCTTTTTCGGGATTGTTAACAGTTTGAAACAGTTTCCTGCGATCAGCTTCTTGTCAAAAAAATTGTGTACAACTTTATAGCGATGCTTTGAAGTGTACAAAATTTCAAATTCAATCCTATTGAACAATATTCACACATTCAGATGTTAGCGATAAGTGGTAAGATGTAGAAAAAAAAAATATTAGAATTCATGAAAGTACTCACATATTGCTGACACCTCTGAACATTCTCATTTTAAACTGCGCGGGGTTCTTGTCATAAGGCCAGTCCCGCGAATCTTGAGAAAATTAACCACTAAACGCTAATGTTTCGGTGTGACGATGTAATACTTCTAATATTGTGCACTTCATCTGTGACCCGTAAATTATACACCGCAAATAGACCAACATTGAAATCTGCTGTACAATCTATAGAACAAAATTTTTTTTTGTTGGGTGGACATAATGATAAGGTTATATGCTACATCTCATAATTTTCCCTCAATTGGTGACTGAGATATGGATTTTTATATTGAAGCAAACAAATGTGAATGCACTTTAGTTATCTGTTTACGTCTTCTGAGTCATATATGAAGAGTAGATTAATTCTATTAGAGTTTAATATAGATACCCCCTTGTCTGGAACACACGAAGCTAACGTAATAAAAACACACGGAGAAATGAATTAAAGACAGAGATTAACTGTATGGATAGGGCACGAGACCTGTCTCTCTTGGACCCGGTCTAAAGCGTGCTTCCCGCACAAGGCAATACTTCCCCTTCAACTGTGATATCAGTGTGATCTTTAGTTTCACTCATTGGCCCTTGAAAACCTGAAGAAATAGCAAACGATAGGACGACTTGGTGTGACTAGGTTGAGGACTCAAGTCCAAATACGGGATAAAGGATAAAGAAGAAAAATAAAAGCTATACTGCAAGCAGTCGATTTGAGTCAGTTCTCAACTATGAGGAGTCTCCGTGGCGAAGTGGTCGAGCCGTTTGACTAGGGCTCCGAAGATTCTGGCTTCGATTCCGGGCCTCGTCCTTTGGTTCACGAATGAAATTTTTTGGCGACTCCTGTGAATCGTCGCTAGAGCTAGGGAGTTCGTGCTTGGTGCGACGCTTTCCGCGACATTTAAGCGACTTTTTTCTCAACTATGAATTACAGTCAGACTGCTATTTTGGTGGACAAGCTACTGCATAACTTGGTACACAAAGAGCAAGGGTAAGACAATGAGATAAATGTTTGAATGGCTTGGTCATACAACATTATCGGGACAAGATTCCAGACCTTATCCGAGAATATGGTTACAGTGTTGGATGGCAAACCACGGCATCCAATTTTGAACTTAAAATATTCTGCTGCTTCTTCAAAACACCATAGAGTCAGACAACGCCGCTTAGTTGGACATCTTACCACATCATATCCTACCATCGAGTCCCATAAGAATTATGCAAGAAGTGATGACAAATTATTCAGAACGAAAATACAGTCATTCAAACACGTTGGCGACAATGAAGATCTCGTGAAGGAATGACCACAAGTTAAAATACACAGCACTGGAAACGCGGGGCACCCGTGAAGTAATGTAAGAGGGAAGAAAATCTGTCCGTTACACGATAACCATGAACCATGAAACACACAAGGTTAGGGTTTAGAGGTGTGGATATCCAGTGGTTCTATGACTGAACAAAAAGGACGACTGAGTTTAGATAAGAGTTTCTCGATCTACCCAGTGGATCGACGAAGAACTGCAGGAGACGCGGTGAAAAGACAGTAATCCTGGAGTAACAGTTAATTAACTCAGCGCCGAAGGATAACATATAGGCACACGTGACTTCCCATTTGCTTTGTTTCAAGGTAACTTTCTGTTTCAATGCTTAGTGAACGGAAATTGAGATTATAATGTATTAATTACGGATTCAACGAGTGTGCTTAGCAAGGTGGAGAAAGGAATGTTTCGTGTGGAATGGCTCTCGTCGCTTCAGAGGTCACAAATTATGAGAATTGTATTGATATTTTGCCCTGACCTTGCGGGTGTACGTGGGAATGAACAGGCTGATAGGCTAGCAGGGAAGGCACCTCTTGGTGGAATTTTGCCTATGGACAAGGGGGAGGTGGCCGTGCGAGACCAGGTGGAGAGGGCGGAGGAACAGATTGAGAACACATATGTGGAAAGAATGAGATTGCGGGGGGTCGGGAGGGGTTCTGGAAGAATCTCAAAACTGAGAGGGAAGACCAGGAGAACTTTTGATCAGATAGCGGTGGGAACGATTAGTAGTATGACTCTTTGCAGGCTGCTGAACGAGGGGACTGAGCACGTATGGGAAAGCCCCGAGTGCAGTGATGTCGGTTCTTAAACTCAACTGACATTATAATACTTGTTCGTTTGATTGTCCACCATATCTGGTCAAATTTTTTTTTTTTTTTTGGCACTGAATCAGTTAATTAGCGCGTGGTGTAATTTTACAACAGATACGTTCAATAACGCCTACGGATGTGAAGTGATTGAAATGGTAAGCAAAATATTCTCAAGCCTAAATGTGTAGACAATAAGCAGAAACATTTTGTTTTGGCCCTTGTTATCATTCAACCCAAGCGTAGAATTGTAATTTATGGCAAATGCCAAAGGCAGCAGAAACACACTTTAGGAAGTACTTCAAAATGCAGAGAAAAATTGCATATTGATTACAGAAAACAGACGCTGATGTGCACATATTATGGGCATGTTATAATAATTTAAAAAAACCCAAAAAACAAACAAACTTAAACCATTGAAACCTTGGCTGGAAAACTGAATGGTCAGAAGTAAATTCCCAGATAGCCAGCCTGTCCACATGGCATCATCTGACAAGAACACAACCGCTGTCCAAGAATGTGTTTCTTGCGGGAGGTGGAAAACCAAAATCTTATATGTATAACGCATGGCACATGATTGTTGGTTGGTTTGGTTGTGAATTTTTTGAGAGGCTACGTTTTAACCCTATGGTCAGGTGCATTGGTTTTCAGTTGGCCTAATCCGCAGAACTGCATTGCGTCTAAGATTGGTGTATGTCACTCTGATCCAGTACCAATGTCGCCTCTCCGCAGGGACAGTACTGGATACCTCTCCTTCCCATCGCCAAGCTCAGAATTCAACGTGGTGTACAAGACAGGTACTGGAACTTCGTAACTGCGGAGATAGGGTTCGGGTTAGCCAGGTCTGGGTTCTTCACAGCGCTTACCAGATTGTCCAGGAGCAGGCCTACTTTGGTAATGTTTTCTCCATAAGTTTGAGGTATTTCACCAACAACAAACTCCAACCCAATGTTCAGAGGTAGTATTGTAGTGATAGTAATGATGATAATGATGATCATAATGATATGATGATGATGATATTCTTCTTCTTCTTTCGTTCGCCTGAAATATGTCTATAACTGCAATGTTGTCTCTTGTATGAATCTAACAGTCTTTCTTAGTTCACTCAGCGGTCCATAGAGTTTATCTTCCACTGCTGTCTCTCTAGGTCAGAAGGTTCGCCTAGATATGTTGTAATTTGGGCAGTCCTGGAGTATGTGCTCTGCTGTCTGCGACGCCAATCCACATGTGCACATGGCTGAGTCACCAATCTTGAATTTTGTATACATGTGGTTGCGTAATCTATTGTGTCCTGTTCTGAAGCGCAGAATAATGACCTGTTCTGGTCTGTCCATAACGTGATAGTCGTATTGAGTAGGGTTTGGTGGCTTTCTGACTGATGTGATCATTCTTTTCTTTTGGTGGAATGTAATGGGCATATCAGGCTGTTCTTCTTTTGCTCCTTCCTTAGCCAATCGATCAGCTCTGTCGTTTCCGGGTACTCTACAGTGGGATGGTATCCACTGTATGGTGACCTTATGCTGACTGCTAAGTTCAGAAAGTAGTGTCCTTAGAACTGGTAATTTCCCAGACAGGAGTGTCTCTATTACTGATTTTGCATCTGTCAATATCACCACAGGTTGTCTAACATGGCTGGTATTTTGTAATTTCTCTATTGCTATCTTGATTGCCTCAATTTCAGCATCATAGTTATGGCAGTACTTTCCTGTTGGAACTCTGGCGTGTCCCTAGTATTATTTGGGTATTTTATATACACTCCCGCTCCTCCATTTCGAACAGCATTTTGCGCTGACCCATCTGTGTAGACTCGGATCCAGAGATCCTGTGGGTATTCGTCATCAGGGAAGCTGAGAGTGGCTGTTCTGTGCTGTACACTGTTCTGTTCTTCCTTGTCAAATATTCCTCTCACTTTTGTCTGGATTTGTAGCGATAGTCTATGTTCATCTTTACACGGAGTTCGCTCTGGAATAGTTGTCAGGGGGATACCAACTGTGGGAAGATCGGTGGTTTCTCTGCAGAGTTGTTTGGCCTGGTGGATAAAACTACTTCTTTTCAACCGCCCCATTGCTAAGTTTTCAAATCGGTTCTTCATAGGGTGGCCTGGCAAGCTGAGGAACTTGTCTGCTAGTATTAGTGTTTTTGTTTCTCTGCGTTCTCTCAGTGCTCGTGTCCTCCTCATTTTCTCCATTGCTACTATAGGGATTGATCTCATCCCTCCTGTGGTAACTCTAAGTGCTTGATTTTGCACCTTGTCCAGCTCTTGTAGTGTGGTGTTTGATTCCGAACACCACGCAGTATTCCAGGTGTAGTCGTATGCTCTGTTGATAAACTTTGCTAAGTATTTTTCCATTGGCTCCCCGTGTGGTTCCACTTAGCTTTCTCAGGATGGCTATTTTCCTTCTGGCTTTTGCTACAGCTTTTTTAAAATGTGTTTTCTCCATGTCAGCCTGTCATCAAATGTTACACCAAGGTATGTATATTGATGATGATGATGATGATTTTTATGAAAATCGTGATGGTGACACTGATGATGACTATGATGATATTGATGATGAAACTGATTATGGTGATTATGATATTAATGATAATGATGATGATTATAATGATGATATTGATGACGATAATGACGATTAGGATGATGATGATTATTGATGATCATGAAATTCATGATATGATAAAAAAAAAGTCGCTTAAAAGTCGACAGGATCGACTTCATTGCACCGGGTTTTATCCCATATGGCTCTGTCTCTTTCCGCAGCGCGGAAAGCGTCGTAACAAGCACGGACTCCATAGCTCTAGCGACGACCCACAGGAGTCTCCGAAATATTTAACTCGTGAACCGAAGGACGCGGCCCGGAATCGAAGCCACAACCTTCGGAGCCCGAGTCAAACAGCTTGACCACTTCGCCACGGAGACTCCCGTTTTCATGATATGATTCATTATATGATATTAACTAAAATGACAATACAAACAACATTAGTAGCAAGGCGCTGATAACAATGAAGAGTGTTTGTATTGATTTTCTATCACATAGTTTAATTTAGTTTAGTCGACGGATCAACATCACGGCACACGGGGTAACCCATAAATGCTCCGTTCTTCTCCTAACTCAAGCCTGAATCCGGAGAATCTCAGCTCAGTGCACGAACTCCTTGGCACCAGCGAAGATCCTGAAATACTTTGAGTAAATTTTTAAACTCTAAATTTTGCCCAGGCAGTGCCATTAGGTTCCAACTGCCAAGGGATTTTTTACATGCGCAAAAATATACACACACGTCCGATCTCACTACCCAGAGACCAGGGAACATTTTTGTTACTAGAAGTCCACGTGAAAAAAATCCCGGAGGCGGACACCATATCCCGAGACCACTCAGCCTCCTTACTATCAAATAAAAGCATCGGTCCACTCACCTCGTAGACTGCAGCTCCGGCTGATGAGGCTATACCGAGGACAACACCAAACATGGCTGGACTGCCGAACCCGTCCACATAGGCAAACAGTACAATACCCGTTATGGAGAAGATCATGGCAAAAATCTGGCAAAGGAAAACAGACATGGAGGACAACAAAACAAGAACATTAGCAATGATAATTTATTTGTAAACAAATAAGTCATAAACTATAAGTTGCACAATTTATTGTCTGGCATATTTCGTTGTCTCTCGTCGGTCAATACTGCAGTTATATATCATATATAGTCAGATCTGCGTGGGGACTGCGTGGTCTCGAGGTATGGTGTCCGCCTCGAGTGCTGGAGGTCACGGGTTCAGGCCCCGGTGAGGACCAGGATTTATTTAAAGAATCCACTGGGACTTCCAGTAATTTCCCCTGGTCTCTGGGTAGTGAGATTGGACGCCCGTGTATATTGTTGCGCGCGTAAAAAATCCCTTGGCAGTTGGAAATCGAAAAAGAGTAGCCTAACTGCGCTGCCCGGGCAAAATTTCGAGTTAAAAATCTACCCAAAGTATTTCAGGATCCTCGGCGGTGCTACGGAGTTCGTGCACTGAGCTGAGTTTCTCCACACTCAGGTTTGAGTTAGGAGGAGAACGGAGCACTTATGGGTTGCACCCGTGTGCCGTGATGTTGATCCGTCGACTAAACTAAACTAAATATAGTCAGATATGATTGAGCTACAGTTTCACAGTAGACCTTACTATCTGGTTTCTGTTAGCGCCGAATGTTAGGCAGTGCTCACTAAATCTTACACCCCACATTGCGCCAACAACTTTTGGCGAAGGAGCGCAGTTGAGGTGGGTGGGTTGGGGGGGGGGGTGGTTACAAGCCTTACCCTAGTGCGAGGAAATGCAACACAAAGACTAAATATTATGGCAGGGCAGACCGGATCCCAAGTCTTTGTCGGCAACTGGTCTAGGATGGAAACTCCGACAGGCGGATAGTTAGAGCATTTCTTTGCTGACCAGGCAGCTTCTGCAGCTTGTCTTGTTCCAGATGTATTGGTGTTTCCTTTCCTCTGGACTAAACTAGGCAGGCCAAGAGAGGGGCACCACATGGTCGCCATATTCATCCCAGGCTTTGTGCTATGTACAGGTATAACTCCATTCTACAAGCTATGGACTGTCAAGGCGGCAAGGTGCCAGTTAATTTATCTTCAAATAAGTAACTAACATATTGACCAATCCTCACCCTCATTGCAATAAATTTCTCAAACAACACAATCCATGACAACAAGTAAACGAAGCTGTGATTGGCGGCAAACAGCGCTGTGCAGTCAGCGGCTCCCAGCTTGTGGAGCGCCCGGATGTAGGTGTAGGTGGTCAGCGTGGATACTAGACAGAACATGCACGTCTTCCACACGAACTGCAGGCCGCTGAACTCCTGGCTGCCCCGATACAGATGCGCACACTCTCTGGAAAAACAGGGGGAGCTGTAAGGGAACTACTTAGCATATACTACTGTAGGTTTGTTTCTGAAATGATTGTGATGACGATGGTGTTGATAATAATGATATTTAAGATGATGATGATAGTGATGATGATGACCATGATGATGATGATATTAATGATGATGAAGGTGACAATGAAGAAGATGATGTTAATGATAATGATGATGATGTTAATGATGATGATGGCGATGATGAAGCACATGACAATGGTGATGGTGATGATAGTAACATGTGATGATGATGATGATGATGATGATGATGGTGGTGGTGGTGATGCTGACGATGATGATGATGATGTTAAGGATGATGATGGTGATGACGAAGACCATGTCAATGGTAACAACAATAACATTGTGATGATGATGATGATGGTGATGGTGGTCGTGACCATGATGGTCGTAATAATGATGTAAGTGAGGATGATGATGGCGATGGTGATGATGATGATACTATTGATAGTCGTAACGACGATGATGTGGAGGATAAGAAGCAAGTGGACGGTGGTGATGATGATAGTGATGAGGACATTGGTGGTGGCGTCGATGATTAAGGTCATCATCATCATCATCATCATCATCAGCATCATCATCATCATCATCATCATCATCATCATCATCATCATCATCATCATCATCATCATCATCTTCTTCTTCTTCTTCTTCTTCTTCTTCTTCTTCTTCTTCTTCTTCTTCTTCTTCTTCTTCTTCTTCTTCTTCTTCTTCTTCTTCTTCTTCCCTCCTCCTCCTCCTCCTCTTGCTCCTTCCCATTCGGACAAACATTTACCTTGAATATATTTAAACAAAGGAGCAGGCAATCCGCGGTAGATGCAACTTTCACAGAGTTCGTCCTCAAATGGAACTGATATAGACGCAAACAATGTTCTCTGTTCTGTATGGGTAGGCCACTCTTGCAATGTTCTCTGTTCTGTATGGGTAGGCCACTCTTGCAATGTTCTCTGTTCTGTATGGGTAGGCTACTCTTGCAATGTTCTCTGTTCTGTATGGTAGGGCACTTTTGCAGTAAATGTTGAACCGTCATTTCACAAGTTCCACCGCTGTATTCATCAGTATCTCCTAGCTTTAGTCAAACAGTTAAGTTAATAACTAGAACAGCCTGGGCTAGTGTAAACACTTCCTGGGCCATACAGAATGACATTTTCTGCTTGGGGGGAGGGGATGGGGGAGGAGGGGCCGGTGGCTGAGAGGCTACGTGTCCGTCTTAGATTCTGAAGTTACCGGGTTCGAATCCCAGCAAAGTGCTGGGAGTTTTTTTCCCTAAGAACCTTTGGTATGTAATGATATAACACATCCCCCTGATGTCTTGGGCAGTGAAATCAAATGTGAAGTCGTCTGGTTTAAGGGCGAAAAACCGGAAGTCCCGTGTGAAAATTTTTTTTTTTTTTTTTTTTTTTTTCCGCGTTTCCATCCTGTTTCAGGATATTGCGGTCAACACCAGCATCTTTCAGCTGTATGTTGATTCCTAGGCTAGATTACGCTCATCAGCACGCCACGACTTTCTGAGCGACCGGTTCCATACTCTCATAAGTCACTTTTGCTAATCGAACCACTGCTAATTCTCGTCGCGTCACGTGACGAGAGTATTCGGGGTTAGCGGATAAAACTGCTAACCCCTCGGCCATTGTGCATGTTAAAAATTGCAGTTGTAAATCGCAAAGTGTAGGCTATAAGGTCGATAACCTTTCAGAATTGTTAGGAAATAAATAATACCCAACGGAGGAAAGAGCCCGTTACCTAAGACTGAAATTAATTCAGAGAAAATAAACCTTAAACAAATGCACAAAGAAGTCGGACACACCGAAATTGGGGGTGTATAGCTAGATGAAGAAGAAGAAGAAGAAGAAGAAGAAGAAGAAGAAGAAGAAGAAGAAGAAGAAGAAGAAGAAGAAGAAGAAGAAGAAGGAGGAGGAGGAGGAGGAGGAGGATGAAATATTCTCAAGGGAGATAACTATTATCTCATTTGGTGTCATAGAAGCCTTGGGCAATACTTTAATAAGTCTGTATCGGGAAGTCAGAGTTACGCCCCTTATATAGGGGACGCAATCCGTGGCAATGGTTTCACAAAATGAAAATGGCTTCCATATTTCCCCTCAAGGAAAAGAACTCCAAAATATTACACCAAAGTGAATGAAACCAGTCTGAAACAAGTCAATGTATTTAAGTAGGTGGGTACTTTAATAAAAGCAGATGGAAGATTAATTAAAGGTGTTAAATGTAGAATAGCCAAAGAAAGCATTTCATAAGACTGCCTTGACCCAATTTAACAGTCATGGCATTGTTCATAATGAAAGTCTAGTTTGTACACTGAACCGTGAAAAGTGACTCGCCTTTGAGCGTTGGCACAGGGCGTGAAAAGCACCGGGAGTCGCTCCATGAACAATACGAAACATCTCCTCCAAGAACATTCTGCGTTGGACCGTGGTCGAGAGTGGGCCTGGTCACATTGTGACATTGTGACAACAGGAGAGTTGATGGGACTTAGAGGCGGGGGCCAAGGGAAACGATGGTGAACATTTTGACATCATTGCATGGAGAAACATCGATATCAGAAATGATTGGCAGTGCACGAAAGCGAAGGCTGGGGACAAACATGATCAAAAACACTACATGGCGTGGATTACAAGAGAGCGAAGGCTGGGGACAGACATGATCAAAAACACCACATGGCGTGGATTACAAGAGAGCGAAGGCTGGGGACAGACATGATCAAAAACACCACATGGCGTGGATTACAAGAGAGCGAAGGCTGGGGACAGACATGATCAAAAACACCACATGGCGTGGATTACAAGAGAGCGAAGGCTGGGGACAGACATGATCAAAAACATCACATGGCGTGTATTACAGGAGAGCGAAGGCTGGGGACAGACATGATCAAAAGCATCACATGGCGTGGATTACAAGAGAGCGAAGGCTGGGGACAGACATGATCAAAAACACCACATGGCGTGGATTACAGGAGAGCGAAGGCTGGGGACAGACATGATCAAAAACACCACATGGCGTGGATTACAAGAGAGCGAAGGCTGGGGACAGACATGATCAAAAACATCACATGGCGTGGATTACAAGAGAGCGAAGGCTGGGGACAGACATGATCAAAAACATCACATGGCGTGGATTACAAGAGAGCGAAGGCTGGGGACAGACATGATCAAAAACACCACATGGCGTGGATTTGAGCGAAGGCTGGGGACAGACATGATCAAAAACATCACAAGCATTATAAGAATAAGTGAGCTGCATGTTATGAACAGGATATGGCAATCAAACACAGCAGTTCCTATCTATGTGTGATTTCCTAGGCAATCAAACGGGACATATAATCAGATTGCTACTGGAACTATTAGTGTTGGAACTCTTCGCTGGTTGCTGAGGATGGGGACGGAGCGCTTATGGGAATGTCCCGAATGCTGTGATGTCGGTTCCTAAATCAATCAATCAATCAATCAATCAAACGGGACGTGGCAATCAAACGCAGCAATTCTTATCTATGTGTGATTTTCTAGGCAGTTGTATATTCAGGGCTTTGTTGTTGTTGTTGTTGTTGTTGTTGTTGTTGTTGTTGTTGTTCATAAATAAACACACACAGTATTGTCTGGCTCTCATAGAAGGAGAAGAAGAAAGTAAAGTTTAGAGGAAGCACTAGACAACATAAAATAGCACAAAACACAATTATTATTTGTTGTTGTTGTTGAACGATAGACGTTAATCTCATCTCATCTTGTTCCTCCTATACCTTGCGGAGTCGAGGTGAAGCATAAACAGCGGGAGAGTGCCCTTTTACGAGCTTCATATATCGAGATTCCCATGGATTCTGCTATTCTCTCTGCATAGAATTGCGTGCCTTGTTTTCATTTACCTGCCATAATACAGAACTGTGTGACTTACTTATTGACTCACCCTCGTAACTTTCTTTACCCAGCTATGCACCGCTTTACTGAAAATCTCTAGGGGCTAAGTCCACTGAAATCCCACCTTGGCGGGAGACATTTCGCGAATGACGCCGAAGTTGAATGTGAAGTGAAAACGTGATTTAGAAAACAGAGCACACAGTTCTATGCAGCCGGTTTGGGAGGACTGATAAAACGATGGGATAAGTGCATCAATGTTGGTGGAAATTATGTTGAGAACTAAAGGGACAATGTATGTATAAAAATAAACTGGTTTCAAGTTGTTATCATAGTTAGTTATTTTTCTACAGCCATGTTTGACTTACTTATTAACTTACCCTCGTATATAATCCGCCACTGTATGTATTCGAACCCATTGCCATCAGGTCGCCAGGAAAGCCTTCTAGGCACTGCAGACCCGCGGCACCTGGTGACCTGGTCTGAGTTATCATATTTTTGTGTTCGTCGCTGCCCATCCATCCCCGCCCCATGTGTCTCGTTATGTGACAAAGGCTGTTAGCCCGGTGTGCCTGTGTGAGTGTGTGTAGCTGTGTGTGTAGTTGTTTGTGTGTGTATGTGTGTGTACGTGGGTGTATGTAAGTGTGTGTATGTGTTTTCTGTGTGCGTATGTATGTGTATGTGTGAACATGTGTGTTTAGTTGTGTGTATATTTGTGTGCATGTGAGTGCATGTGCATTCAGTGTATATCTGTGTGTATGCGTGTGTGTGTGAAACTTGCATAATATGTAGGTCGTTTTTCAATGCCCTGGTAAACTGAGCAATAACCCTTAAGCCCTAAGCATAGGCGTTTAACTCCTATGTGAACGCCCGTGAACGCCTATCTGGCACCTAAGGGCTATTGTAAGAAATGTTCTCCCGACAGACAGACAGACAGACAGACAGGCAGGCAGACTTAAATGCACACATTACCTTAAGACGTCGCTCATTGGTCGCACATTAACCACACGTACACCACAGAGAAGCACCGGAAACAGCAATGAAAGAAACATCATGAAGAAATAGGTCAAAGAAAATGGTGCGTTCACGGCCTTTGAGTCTATGACATCTTGGACCAGTTCACTGTAGGCCACCCACGCCACAGCGGTTGTCACGGAGACGAAGGAGCCAATCAGAATCTTGCTTTGTCGGCTTGCCCAATCCCAGTGCTCCTTACTGTCGGCTTCGTCATCCGGTCCAACGGAGGCGAGTCCGTAGGCATTTTCAACTGAGAATACAAAAGATACAATATCACTTCTGATCTAGTAATAATCCTTAATTTTGCAAGTTTATATACATATATTTTACAAATGGTGAGACCAAAATATGACTTAGAAATATATTGGAAAATTCTTAACCAAGTTGATAATTTGAATAACGAAGACACAAACAATAGATTGCACGATTTATTGCCTGGCATATTTCGCTGCATCTCGTCAGGTACATACTGCAGAAATCACACAACTTACGTGAATTAACTAGATAAATCCTTCAAGTTGAAATATACACATATTCGCACAGTAATGTCACTTATCTACCACGGTAATTTTAAGCTGACTAACATGTCTTTCTGTTTACACAATTCTGGCTTGCGTTGATAGATCATAATTGCTTGTGCGAATTTTAACAAGCGAGTATTTGGTGTGTTAAACAACACGCGAAATGCAGTGTCTCTGTCCACAGCATGGCCACTGTCGACGATGTGCCTGCCGATTGAAGACGCCGGGAGCTTCCGGTGTGTCGGCCCCACGCGGCTAGCATCTCCTGTGTGTTGTATCTTGTTGACCCATTGAGGTATGTGTTCTGACACCCGTCTGTTAAGCTGTCTCTCTGTTCGACCAATGTAAACGGCCTGGCATCTGCATGTGAATTGGTAAATACAATTGTTTGTGGCGTACAGAGGAACAGGCTCTTTGACTGCTGGTGTAGGAATGGGTACGGTTTTATACCTAATGACTGGAGTTGCCGCACAGAATGTTCGACCTACTGCTGTAGTAAGCCGGTCTTGTAGACGTTGCATTACGTCATCCCCTCGAAAGGTTAGCTGGATGAATACCTTGAGTTTAGGGACTGCAGTTACGTCTTCTTTGGGTATGGGCTGTTGGCAATGGCGCTTTATAAATCCTGTGGAGTACCCATTCAGGTGTAAGACATTCTTCAGAGTTTCAAATTCCTCTGTCAGTGTGTCCTGGGTGCATATCTTTCTAGCACGGTCAAACAAGGTCCGTACTAAGCCCCGTTTGTACTGGACAGGTGTGAAGCTCTGAAAATTTAGGTATTGGCCAGTCCATGTTTCTTTGCGATACACCGATCTTTGAATTGTGCCGTCTGCTCTACGTCTCATTAGAATATATAGGAACGGTAACGCTTCGTTTTGTTCGTGTTCCATAGATAGAGAGATGTTTTTATGCGTCTTGTTCATTGTGGCCTGAAACGATGTTGCTTGTAGCTCGTCTGTGGTGATAATTAGTATATCGTCCACATAACGCCGGTAAAAGGCCAAGTTGTTGATATCTGAGGATCTCTTTTCTTCTAACTGTGCCATGAAGATGTCCGCTAAAATAGGACCAAGAGGACTCCCCATGGCCACTCCGTCAATTTGGCGGTATGACTTAGTTATATCAAGTTGATAAATGTTGACTCAAGTTGATAATTTTAAATACTTAGGGGCATTTATAACATCAGATGGAATATTCATAACAGAGATCAAGAGCAGAATAGGACAAGCAAATGCCGCATTTAAGAAAATGAAGAGTATCTCATGCAATAAGTCACTATCACCGAATGTAAGAAAGACAGTGCTGAAATGCTGTATAGAACCAGTTTTGCTGTATGGCAGTGAATCTTAGATTGTAAATGAACAAATTAAGAAGAAATTAGAAGCAACAGAGATTTGGTTCTTGAGACGAATGTTGCAAATTCCTTGGACTGCCAGAGTAACTAACAACGACTGCTTGAAAGTTCAGGCCCTGAAACAGGCAAATGAAACCAGAACATTATATACAACAATAAGAAAGAGACAAACAGCTTTCTTTGGTCATGTGATGAGAAGAGAGGCATTGGAGAACATCGTGACAACTGGAAAGATCGAGGGGAAGAGCGGCAGAGGCAGACCAAGAGAAATGATGCTGCATGGACTGAGACGGTGGCATGGAGGAATATCATCAGCAGAGTTGATCCAGAAAACCAAATACCGAGATCTGTGGAGAGACATGAACGCCTACGCCAGCCGGTACGGCACTTGATGATGATGATGATGATGATGATGATGATGATGATGATGATGATATTTTATAAATATGAGAAATACCATTTAGTGTTTTAGTTATATCTTCTTCTTCTTTGTGCCTCTAACCATAGGAGTGGCCACATCGAGGTTATGGAGGTCAGAGGTCAGTGTGCCCCGCTTCGGCATGCATTTGTTTGAGGCTGACTTACTCTAGCCTGCACCTGGAATAACGGTTAGGGCGTTAGGCTGACAATGGCATGAGTTCTGTCTGATCAAGGTTCGATGCCAGCGCTCGTCTATCGCTACGGGAGGGAAAGACCGGCCACCTATCCCTCCGTGCACTCAAACTTACAAAAATGTGATGGTTCTAACACTTCACATGCCAACAATAAGTTCTTGCTTCCGGAAATTAAACAAAATACATTCTCCAGACAGCATCCGCCGGTCTCCCTGTCGAAGTTGTTAACGACTTTCTCCTTAATCCCGTATATCCACGTCAGGAACTCAGCTGCGAGAGATTCGGCAGCGGATCGCGTCGCGTTGGTTACTTACGGGGTATGTGAGCCGCTCGCTCAGAAAGCAATGGCAAACTACTGAGCGTAATCTTGCCGAGAACACCAACAACAGCTGAAAATGCTGGTGTTGACTGCAACGTCCTGTAAGGGATATGCAACTTTACAAAAAAAGACACCATCCATTCTAAACTTTCCCTAGACACCTTTCATTCTAAACTATCTCTAGACACCTGTCATCCTAAACGTTCTCTAGACGCCTTTCACCCTAAATAAATGTTCTCTAGACACCTTTCACCCTAAATAAATGTTCTCTAGACACCTTTCACCCTAAATAAATGTTCTCTAGACACCTTTCACCCTAAATAAATGTTCTCTAGACACCTTTCACCCTAAATAAACGTTCTCTAGACACCTTTCACCCTAAATAAACGTTCTCTAGACACCTTTCACCCTAAATAAATGTTCTCTAGACACCTTTCACCCTAAATAAATGTTCTCTAGACACCTTTCATGCTAAACTTTCTCTAGACACTTTCCATCCTAAACTTTCTATAGACACCTTTCATCTTAAACTTTCTCTAGACACCTTCCATCCTAAACTTTGTATAGACACCTTTCATCCTAAACGTTCTCTAGACACCTTCCATCCAAAACTTTCTCTAGACACCTTCCATCCTAAACTTACTATAGACACCTTTCATCCTAAAAGTTCTCTAGACACCTTCCATCCTAAGCTTTCTCTAGACACCTTTCACCCTATCTATCAGTGTGTAGGTTATCTTTATCAACAATTTTGGCAATGCGGGGACCTTACAGTCTACTGTTGCGTTTTCCATTTGTTTTGTGAGTTTCAAGGTCCACAGCTTGTGCAACATACACGGCTGAAAACCGAAAAGACCAGATCGAATAGATCATTGCCCAAAAATTAGAAAACTTACCCCTAAACACGAAGCCACTGTGTCATAGTTGGCTTCCCTGCCAATTCAATGGTACGCGTCCAACCCCATGTAGATACAGGGTGTTGTTCCACTAGTATGGGTTCAATCCCCAGCAGATACAGGGTGTTGTCCCACTATAGTGTGTTCCGATTTGAATGCCTTCATTCACGATCAATTATTTTGAAAACTGTCTGTTGCATCGTTATGAAATTTTTCCAGCCGTCTTATATTTACCCCCACGCAAGGAATATGTCTTTGATAGGTCCAAAAACAACTTAAATCATCAAAAGCGGCGACATTCCTTTGATGTTTTGCTGAACAACTAGTGATTTCTCGCTAAAAAAAAAGTTATGTTTACGGTAATATGGACCTGCAAATTCAGATGACACACAAAGGCGTATCCGGATTCGTATGGGAGTGGGTGCAATGAAAGAAGTAGCTTACAATCGACAGGGTCGGCTGCATTGCACGGGGTTATTATCCCACATGGCTCAGTTTCTTTCCGCAGCGCGGAAAGCGTCGCACAAAGCACGAACTCCGTAGCTCCAGCGACGACCCTCGGGAGTCTCCGAAAAAATGCACTCGTGAAATGAAGGACGCGGCCCGGAATCGAACATACAACCTTCGGAGCCCGAGTCAGACGGCTTGACCACTTCACCACGGAGAATCCCGAGAGGGGTGCAATGTGTAATATTAGTAAAGACAGAGAATTTACAGAGGCACGGGGTAAATAATTTGTAAATTAACAGGAAAGTAGAAGGACTATATTTCTTACTTTATTTTTCATTTCCTTCTTGTTTCTTCAGCTGATGCTGATGCTGTAATGTTTAGGGCCTGCAATTCGTATGAATAGTTGGAGCAAAATATCCCAGTAAGTGTGTACGTAGATTAAGGTCTGCGATCTGCTCAGAACTTAATCTGTGTCAACCGATTCCAGTAGGTTGATGATTGCTCTCGGTTGCATACAATTCAATCCATCCTTTCTCCAATAGTCCTCTTCCTCTTTCAACACATGGTCCTCACATTTTTTCCAGTAACTTTTATCAATATTTAATAGCGCGGACAGACAGACAGACAGACAGACAGACAGAAAGGTAGGTAGGTAGGTAGGCAGAAAGGTATGTGGGGGGGGGGGTGGGTCGGTCGGTGGGTCGGTCGGTCGGTCGGCCGGCCGGCAGGCAGGCAGGCAGGCAGGCAGGAGATAGATAGAACGAACGAACGAACGAACGAACAAACTTTATTTTCAAAGGGTTAAGAATTGGGCACGCAGGCCCGTCTAACATTATGCCCTTCTATCACTCTCTTTCATACATTACTTCATTCACACATCATTCAAGGCTAACAAAGAACAGCAACAATATAAAAGATATGCATTATAAAGGCATGGGCAAAATGCAAACATCAAAACTACACGATACAGTAATACTAGATAATGGTCTGGCACTTGTTATTAGCCATGTGGAATATACTGGCCTACAAAAAGGGGATTGGCTGTTAAACTAGGGTTTTGTTATTATTATTATTACCTCAATTATTAAGGGGGAAGGTATTGAGATAGTGTTCGAATAATTTGCGATTATATGAATAGGGATTGGTGATGTCTTTGATTTCTTGTGGAAGATTGTTCCACAGCTGAGCTGCAGAGTACGTTAAGCTTGTTTTGTATAAGTCAATCCTAGGCTTCGGAATGTGTAGTATATTTAAACGTTTACTGTGTCTAGCATTATATTTAAACAATGGCCAAAGGTAATTTGGGGCATTCCGATGCAGGATTTTGTGAATTAGTTTAGCTTTATTGAAAAGTAGGCGTTTGCGGAATGGTAGTAACTGAAGGCGTTTATACAGGCTAGGATTGTCAGATAAATGTTTGCTATAAATTAGACTCATGGCCCGTTTCTGGAGTGAGTAAAGTCGCTTGGTGTTTGAATTAGAACAATCGTCCCAGATTGTAGAGCAGTAGTCAAATTGTGTCTGTATATGAGAAGTATAGAATAGCTTCTTTGTGTCCTCATCAAGGAAGTTTTTAATTTTGGCGAGTTGGTAGACTTTTTTCGCTGTTTGTTTAATAAGCGCTTGAACGTGGGAATTAAAGGTTAGGTAGATAGATAGATAGGTAGGTAGGTAGATAGAGAGAGATAGAGAGAGATAGAGAGAGATAGAGAGAGAGAGAGATAGAGAGATAGATAGATATAGATAGATATAGATAGATAGATATAGATAGATAGATAGATAGATAGATATAGATAGATGGATAGATATAGATATATATATAGATAGATAGATAGATAGATAGATAGATAGATAGATAGATAAAGATAGATAGAGATAGACAGATAGATAAATAGATAGATAGATAGATTGATAGATAGATAGATAGATAGATAGATAGATAGATAGATAGATATAGATAGATAGATAGATATAGATAGATAGATAGATAGATAGATAGATAGATAGATAGATAGATATAGATAGATATAGATAGATAGATATAGATATAGATAGCTAGCTAGCTAGCTAGCTAGCTATATAGATAGATAAATAAATAGTTAGATAGATAGATAGATAGATAAATAGATAGATAGATAGATAGATAGATAGATAGATAGATAGAGATAGATAGATAGATAGATAGATAGATAGATAGATAGATATAGATAGATAGATAGATAGATAGATAGATAGATAGATAGAGATAGATAGATAGATAGAGATAGATAGATAAATAGAGGTAGATATATAGATAGATAGATATAGATAGATAGATAGATAAATAGAGATAGATAGATAGATAGATAAATAGAGATAGATAGATATATAGAGATAGATAGATAGATATAGATATAGATAGATAGATAGATAGATAGATAGAGATAGAGATAGAGATAGATAGATAGATAGATAGATAGATAGATAGATAGATAGATAGATAGATAGATAGAGATCGATAGATAGATAGATAGAGATAGATAGATAGATAAAGATAGATAGATAGATAGATAGATAGATAGATAGATAGATAGATATAGATAGACAGACAGATAGATAGATAGATAGATAGATAGATAGATAGATAAATAGAGATAGATAGATAGATAGATAAATAGAGATAGATAGATATATAGAGATAGATAGATAGATATAGATATAGATAGATAGATAGATAGATAGAGATAGAGATAGAGATAGATAGATAGATAGATAGATAGATAGATAGATAGATAGATAGATAGATAGATAGAGATAGATAGATAGATAGATAGAGATAGATAGATAGATAAAGATAGATAGATAGATAGATAGATAGATAGATAGATAGATAGATATAGATAGACAGACAGATAGATAGATAGATAGATAGATAGATAGATAGATAGATAGATAAATAGATAGATAGATAGACAGATAGATAGATATAGACAGATAGTGTCGTATATTCTGAAGGGACTGGGGATCACTGTTGTGCATTACCCATATACTGGTTTTAGAAGCTGGGCCCCATCCTCTTCCAATATGTAAATAAATCAAGAATACGACCCTTGAAGTTTTACAGGCTTTGTTTTAAGGTTTGTCTAGGAGTTAATGGTCCACTTTTGGATAATAGTGAACACAAGATTTAACTCTGCCCCTTCACCAGGAATCTATTGGCTCTCGAACCCCCATGATCTACTATGAAATGTCTGAAAGACTTCCTCAGTATAAATCAGGTGAAATGTAGCATGGGTCTGGAACAGTCAAGAGATGCAGAGTTTCCTCTTTCCCCTTAATTTAAATTATGTTGAGTTATTTTGTTTTGCCAAATAAATTATTTAACAAACGCAGGTGGACATTAATATTATGTTTACACAAATAAACAGGTAATTAACAGACAGGTTGAACTGACACAGTAATAAGATTTAGTTACTATAGATGTTATTTATTGACTGAGCCTGTTTCTCTTTTGGCTTGTGAATACATTCTTTTTCTCGTCTGTTTTGACATGACATATACGTTTCAGTGGAAAAATGCACATCAATGCCAAATCACAGTTCATCAATCAATAAACAATAACCATTATGATGATCCTATGTGTTGTAAATCTTCTTAAAATCATGTTATAATATACATTATAGTGTGGCATGAATCAATTCACCTGTGGTATGAATCATGGTGTTTGGGAGGGATTATGTTTGTTGGCATGGAATAATGTCACCTCTGAGTGGTAGATATGGGCTAAGCTTGGGTCCATGGACTGATGGATCCGCTTCAGTACTTGCCGGTGAGCTACTCTGAAGGCTTCCCCTTTCTCTGCTCAAGGCTTGAGTTTATCTTCCATCTCATGAGTGTGTTTGATCTTTTCCGTCTGCTTCCCTTTGCTGGTTAGGTTGCCACCAAGAACATCACTGTGTAAAATTTACAGAGGCATATACAATCCTACCAATGTAATTTTCCCAGCATGTTATTAAGTGTGAACACAACATAGCAGGAAGGACAAGATCAGAAGAAGTGGTGTTGTGTTAATTTGTGTGGGGTCAGAGATTATTATTACACTGGATGCACCTGCCATCTCTTGGTACCTGCTGTATGTATTCTCTCAGTGTACCTGTGGTTCATTGAGAAGTGTACAGTCAGACCATAGATAGGAGTGATAGATAGGATGTGTTGTTCTTTGGATCATTCAGGTCAGGCTGATAAGTCAAGACCAAGACAAGGACAAGATGCATTTTTATAAATGACATACAGTTATAACATCTTCATCAACTCATTAGTGTTATGCATTTGTGTGTATAATTGTTTCTCAGTACCTTCCAAATTAACTACTTGTCTTCTTCTTCTTCCCATACATCATTTCCTTTTTACCTGCTGTTGTTGTGGTGTGGTGTGAAGTGCTGTGCTGTGTAGTGTTGAGTTAACTTCTGTTGATTGGGGTTCACATAGCTTGTACTATTTTTCCCTATCTCAAGTAGCTAATATGAGTTTAACTCATGAATTGTTTTATTGTGATTCATGTCTAACATACAGAATTCTGATGTGTATTTGTTACAAACTGTACTCCATACAAGATCATGACACAATACATTAGTAAGAGGTTGTTACATAAAGTACCTCCCCTAATCCACCTCTCTTCTTCATCATATCCATCTATTCTTCTCCTTCTATTAGCAGTGCACATCATGTCCCTTCCGTTGGCGAGCAACAGGTGGCATTTTATTTACCGTTTGGTCTGCGCAGATTTACTAGGCTGTCTGTCACAAATGGCGTCTGTGCAGCGTATCCTGTTCTTAGGCAATGCATTTAATAGGTGCTTTGTCTGAGTGAAAATCTGACACATAACTACAATTATTTTCTACCAAACCCTATTATTTCAATTCGTAAAGAGGAAAGAAAAGATATAATCCTTCTCTCAGCTCCTTAGATTTCAAATAGGCAGAAATAAATACAATTTCAAGCGAGGTGGTGGTTCGTGTGCAGAACTGGCTTGTGTCTGCAGAAAGCATCCTAAAACAGTTTTGATAAAAGCGTCAAAGTGCGTTTGAAATTTCACCTCGTATAAGTTTTCTGTGATAGATAGTTGTGGTATGCACATAGTTGTAGTATGCACATAGTAAAGCTAATAGATGTATTGAATAACTTCAGAGTTTGCAGTTTTTGAGAAGTGCGAGATTGTTAGTTTGCCCGGGAAAGCTCGGTGTAGCTAGAAGTATGCAATCGACCATTTTACACGGCAGAGATTTATTTTACAAGTAATACATTTAATTTTAACGCACAACACTGGATAACTTCTGCTTCACCCATCTGGGTATCACATTGTCCTGAAGATTCACAAGCTTACCTCGGTTTATCGGATCAAACTGCCGTTTTTCATGTAAAGTATAGGTCACATTTGGCTTCTGACCGGTCGTCAGGGCTGAATTGGAAGAAGTGCGCGGGTTTTAGAAAGAAACGCTTGAGCGGGTCAAAGTAGTATCATGTGACCGGCTCCTTCCAATCGTCTTAGTAGTTGGAGACGCTGTAATTTCTATTAATAGCCGACATATGTCCATCTCGAGTGTCAAGTTGTGTTCGATTCTCAATGATGCGGTTAATTGTATGTTGTTCTCTGTAGTTGGTGCGAAAATGTTGACGTACTGCAAAATGATGGTTGGTGATTATGTCACAGATAGATATAGATAGCTAGTTATATAGATAGATAGATAGATAGATAGATAGATAGATAGATAGATAGATATAGATAGATATAGATATAGATATAGATAGATAGAGATAGATAAATAGATAGATAGATAGATAGATAGATAGATAGATAGATGGATGGATGGATAGATAGATAGATAGATAGATAGATAGATAGATAGATAGATAGATAGATAGATAGAAAGATAGATAGATAGATAGATAGATAGATAGATAGATAGATAGATAGATAGATAGATAGATAGATAGATAGATAGATAGATAGATAGATAGATAGATAGATAGATAGATAGATAGATAGATAGATACCAGCCAGGAGCCGTGTCAGCTAGTTTATTTATATAATCACGTTTCATGAAAGAACCCCCATTTGTGACACCTCTGAACAAACCAATTTAACTTCGCCAAATACTAAACCCGCCAAATAATTTCGAAAAGAGCGGGGGTGTGTCTTGCTTCAGCTGTAATACTCTTACAATGATGGCATGAATGCGGTAGATTATATACGGCATATAAACAAGCATTTAAATCTGCTGTACAATCTCCAGAACAAAAATTATTTTGTTGGGTGGACATAATCATAAGGTTATATGCTAAATCTCATCATTTTCCCTCAGTTGGTTACTGAGATATTGAATTTTATATTGAGGCAACAACAAAAAAGCACACTATAGTATCCATTTCCCATGATGGCCTGTGAGGAATATGAGTGGCCTAGGTTGGTGTGATTGCTTGCATGTCAGCCCCTTTGTTTCCTGTTATCAACAGTAGTTAAAATATATATTTAAAAAAAATTTTTTTTTTTTTTTTATAATGGTAGTTGACCTGAAGAAACAGGTCACTCAAATATTTTTTATTTTTTTTTTAACAAATCAATGTGTATTTACAAGTTGTAGTGTGTGTTTCTTTTGTTTATGTATATTACAGAAAGTTGCCGTTTGTTAATGTTAAGTGTGACATTGTGAATGAAACATATACATACATATATACAGTTATGATAATATGACATTTATGGCATAGTGCATGTAGATATACATTCCTTGCATATGCTTCACTTCCACTTCCGCAAGCGGAATGCATGAAACACCTGTCCATCTCTCCCTCTCCTCTCTCTCTCTCTCTCTCTCTCTCTCTCTCTCTCTCTCTCTCTCTCTCTCTCTCTCTCTCTCTCCACACACACACACACACACACACACACACACACACACACACAATCTCGTGCTTTCTTTAGACCGCAGTACATTAAATGCCCCGTGCTTGGACAATAAACTTTAAACTATAATTTCCATTAAAATGTGGTTTCTTTGTAATTTCTGGGTCACTTAGCTACCGAGGCGAAGGTCGTTGGTGTTGTTGCCTGATGACAAATTACAGGGTGACGCTCTAGTCCATGATACCTTTTGTTTGGGGGACAAGAATCAGGGATTTACTACTAGTAATTAGAGTCCATGGCCTGTCCCCAGGGAGATAATTGGTCCAAAGTTGTGATAGTGTCTGGGTTTCATATACAATGGGAAGGACTTAAAACCTGGCCACTAAAAGCCACCTTAGCTTACTGGGTACTTAAAGGGCTCATTCAATTTGTTTATACATGGTGGTGCATATTTTTCCTTTTGAAACATATCATTACCATATAACATCATTTTAATACTTGAGATACCGACTTGGTTTAAAGGCTGCTACACGCGCGCACGCGCGCGCGCACACACACACATACACACACACTCCTACACATGCGCGTGCAAATTCATGCACCACACACACACACACACACACACACACACACACACACACACGCACCCACACCTGCATCCACACACAGACGCATACACATGTTACTGCAAACGGCACAGACACCCATCCACAATATATTTCATGTTGCACATTCAAATATAATAATGGAAAAATTAATAATAATAGTAGCAGTAATAATAATAGTATTATTATTAATAATAATATAATTGTAAGATTATTAATACCATCAATAAACAATAAACACATTTACAGCTGTAGTATCCTTTGTTTAAAACAAGTTATTTGCTTCTTCTGTAATATGTGCTGTCTTCAGCCAAATCTTTTACGAGATTTGAGCTTGTGGGGCTAAGATTAGAATGTTTGCGACTTTTTGTTGATAAAGTTGTTGGACAATTTCTTTGTTGATTGTTCTGTAATTGTCCACTGCCTGCTACAACGGTGTTATTTTGGCAGTGTCAATTCCAATGGACACAGTCAAGATGTTGGTGGTAAGTGGACAGAAGGATACAATCGACACACATCAACAGTAAAATATATTTAAAAAAAAAAACAAACTTTTATTGAGTGTTAAAATCGTTGCGAATTGTATTGTTCGTGTTTTTACAGAGCGTTGCATGTGGACGTGTAGGTGACATATGCGCAAAATTTCCAACATTTTATACATTTGAACATTTCTTCATTGACATTGTTGTAAGGAAATATTTCAAAACAAAAACGCTTGATGGTAGTGCGCCGTTGTTATTTCCCCTGCCGCCTCGCTCTCCTGTCAGCTCCAAAACTCCTACCAAGTACCATCACCACCCCTCAGTGATGATGAAACATGGCGGTGCAAAACTGTTTAGAAACAATCGGTGAGGGCGGCAGCAGAAACCAACAATCACAGTATCAAAAAGGTGGGAAAGGGGGGTGTGACAGTTTACGGGTTTACAAAGCCATATATATTAATAATGATTTCAATGATAATAATGCAAATAAACAACCAAATACATAAATAATAAAAATGACAAAGAATAAAACTGCTAAGGACTAAGGGTGTTAACAATAACAAACAGCAATGATAATAACAGCAATCTTTACATGAAATACATCTGTAATAATAATGACAAAGAATAAAACTACTAAGGGTGATAACAGCAATGCTAATAAACGCAATGATAAAAATAGTTATGATAATGATCACATTTTCCAAACATGTGATTCCATTTTCTAAAAGGATTTTCTAAGGGATGGTGTTAAAACATGGCAGGTACCTACAATAACAATTGCAAACCGCACTGTTCAATAATATAGTAGGTGTAAAAGGAGTTGGTTATCTTTTTTCTCCTTGCTTATTTTTTTTTGGTTTGTTTTGAGTCTTAATTGTAAGGGTTCATTCATTTTTTCCCTTTCCCTTTTTTTTTTGGTTGTTTTTAAAAAATAAAACAAGCATTTGTATCAATATAAATATTTACAATCTCATTGGTTTGGTAAACATCTGTGATTTTGTGTTCATTCATTCAACATTCACTCACTTTTTCCTGTTTCTTTCTCGCACTCATGTATACTAAATTTGATATCTTAAAGAAGAGTACTTGTGTTTACTCTGGAGATATCTGTGATGTTTTGTGTTTATAGCATGGGAAGATACCCATTTGCATGTTACATTTCTTGAATACATTTACATGTGAAAGGGGGGTAACATGGGAGATTATGGTTATATAGTAATAATGATAACAGTAATATTAATGCAAATAAACACTAAATACATTAATAATAATAATGACAAAAAGCAAACCACTAAGGGTGATAACAGCAATGATAATAAACAGCAAAGATAATAATAGTTATGGTAATGATCACATTTTCCAAACATGTGATTCTATTTGCTAAATGATTAACTTTGGGATGGCGTTAGCATAGCATAGCAGTTACAAAAAATTGCAAACTGCAATGTTCAATAATAGTATTTGTAAAAGGAGTTGGTTTTCTTTTTTCTTCTTGCTTATTTTTTAATCTTTTGTCTTAATTGTAAGGGTTCATTCACCTTTTCCCCCTCCTCTTTATTTTTTTGTTGTTGTAAAAAGTAAACAAGCATCTGTATTTGCACACATTTTTACAATCTCATTGGTTTGGTAAACATATGTGGTTTTGTATTCATTCATTCATTATTCACTCACATCTTCTTGTTTCATCTTCGCACTCATGTGTACTAAATTTTAAAATCAGAAAGAAGAGTACTTGTGTTTACTCTGGACATATCTGTGATATTTTGTGTTTACAACATAGGAAATTTATCCATTAGCATATTCCATTCCTTGAACACATTTACATGTGAATGGGGGTTAAACAAGGAAAGGGGGAAATCTTTACATTTTTGTTTCCCTTGCCATCCTCTCACCAATTTTTTCCACTCCACCAATGCCTTTATCACCACTATCTGGGCAATGATGGTAAAGGCAGGATAATTATTGGAACCAAACCGGTGTGGGTATCAGCAAAGGCAACAACAAACATGAGCGAGGGGAGGGGGTGCACATGGGAAAAGGGTTTTTGTTTTATTTCTAATGATGACAATAATAATAATGACAAGAAGAGACATACTGAGGGTAATAACAGCCAATATAAAAACCAGCAATGGTAATAATAGTTATGAAAAGGATAAACTTTTTACAAATTGTGATACCATTTGCTAGGATGATTTTCTTTGGAATTGTGTTAACATAGCATAGCAGGTACCTACAAATGCAAACTGCAGTTTTTAATGATAGTTGGAGTAAAAGCAGTTGGGTTTTTTCCCCATTTCCCCAAGCATTTTTATTCACACAAATTTTTACAGTATCATTTCTTTGGTAACCATATGTGATTTTGTATTTATTCAATCAACACTCACTCACATGATTCAAAGGGGGTGACAAAGAGAAAGGGAAATCTTTACATTTATTTGTTTCTCTCACTACACTCCCACCAATTGGTTCCACTCCACCAATGCCTCATAACCACCAATGATGGTACAGGCAGGTTAAATGTTTGAAACAACCAGTGGGGGTAGTAGCAAAAGCAACAAAAACCTTAAGCAAAAGGGGGGGGGGGGGGGGGACATGAGAGATGAAGTTGTAAATTTATAATGATGATACTTTTAAAATTAATTATACTGAAGATAATAAGGGTAAGATAATGATAGTAATAATAATAATGATAATAATAATAGTAACAATAATAATAATAATAATGATAAAAATAATAATAATAATAATAATAGTATGATAGATATGTGGTTCTATTTACTAAAGTGATAATCTTAGTAGTGGTGGTAGTATAGCACAACAAGTGCTAGTTAGTTAGTTATCAGTTAGTTATCAGTTGGGCTATCTTCGTTGCACTCCGGACATGTCCATAGGTGCTCAGATCCTCCCCCCAGCATATGCATCAGCGTCCGGTGGCTAATAGTGCCAGTTCTGTGTTGGTTGACGAGGCGCTTTGTTTTCCCGATGTACCTCTCGCGTCTGGCTGTGCCGATTCTTACTCCCAGGTCTTTCATCCTGGAAAGCGATGTGGAATCACTGGCGTCAAAACCCTCTGTTCTCGCCATATCTTTAAGGGCGTTAATAACATCGGCACGATCCATGGGTTGGCCATCTACAGGGGGAGCAGAGCCAGCCAATTTATCAGCTCGTTCATTTCCCTCGACTCCCGCATGTCCCGGGACGAAGATGAAGGTGACTTTGCGGACAACGGACTTCCGCAGCGACTCAGTCCACTGTCTACGTACAGATCCAGCTTCGACCTTCTGAATCATGCTCATTGAATCACTTAGTACACACACGTTGGTATAATGCTGTGATTCCAGCCATATGAAAGCCTGTGTAACTGCCATCACCTCCATCGTCATGCTGCTCGTGGTCATAGAGTGGGCACCACTGGATTCTTGAACGGTTCGGCCCGCTGAACGGGCTGTAAATGCCCACGCACTTCTCTGCTGCTTTACAACAGATCCATCTGTATAGATGAGCACTTCGGGGCTATCTGAGTGATGATAGATGAGCGCGTTAACCTCTGCATTGACAGCGGCAGGGTTCTGCTCTCTGCACCGTCTGTCGAGTGTGATAATGCAGGAGAAGGTACACTTAAAAGCTGGAGGCACCGGCACCCATTCCTTGCCGGGGTTGATACTGGTAAGACTGCAGACCTGTTTGACGACATCTTCCCCCCGACCCATCCATGATTTGCCCCTCTTTAGCCTGTCACCCTTTTCTCTGAATACAGCGTCATGCAGAGGGTGCTGCTCATCTGCACTTATTTTTAAGTATGCACGAGCTCTCCAGATCTTGATCCTGTGTTCCATTGTCGGGAAGTCAAGGAGATATCTCATTGCTACACAGCTGGTGTCTCTCGTGCAGCCAAAATGATGCGCATGGCTTCGTTTTGTACCTTTTCAAGTCTTCCAATCTGTGTAGGGCTGACAGTGAGGATGGCCAGGGCATACTCGATGCGTGAAAGCACAAGTCGTTGGAACAGAAGTAATAGCAGTGTTTGCTCGATATTGGCAGTCGCCATGACTCTCATTGCTGCCAAACCTTTTCGTGCCTTCGTTATGACATAATCGACATGATCTCTGAAGGACAGGCTACGATCAAGCCTCACGCCAAGATATGTCATTGACTGGGTTCTACTCAGAATGCTCCCATCCATTCTTACTGCCGGCAGGTCTGTTTTCACAATATGGTTGTTTAGTGAGAACCATGTAACCGTTGCCTTTGCAGGGTTGACAAGGGCATCGGCATCAGCACACCATGAGGAAATTCGATCTAGTTCGCCCTGCATATAGTTGGCAACCGCCTGTCTATCTCGACCCTGTCGATACACGAGGATGTCGTCAACGAATGATAGAGTCCTACCCCTCCCATCCAACTGTTGTTCAGTGATCGGCACCGTATACACGTTGAATAGTACTGGTGACAGTGGTGAACCCTGCGGCAATCCTGGACATATCGTTATCGGCTCAGAAGACCAACTCCCGCATCTTAGCACCACCTTCCTTTGGCGTAGAACTGCAGCTATCCATCGTACAAGGTGAGGGTGCACTTTCAGTCTGAGGAGGGTTTGCATCAAGTGCTCGAAAGATACTCTGTTATATGCGTCCTCTAAGTCTATGGCGGCCGCACATGTCTCTTCTCTGACCTGAAATCCTTCGTAAACATCTTGAGCAAAGACCGCCGCATTCAGCCATGACTCTTTGTTGCGTCTGTATCCTCCAAGTGTGGGCGGGAAGCAGCCGAGCTGTTCCAAGTCCCAAGCAAGTCTGTGTGCTACAATTTTCTCCAGTAGCTTGCCAACAGTATTCTGCATCGTAATGATTCTGTAGCCGCTTATCTTGGAGTGGTCTTTGTTCGGTTTTGGCAGCGGCAGCAAGTAGCTGTGTAGCCATTCTTCTTTGACCTGACCCCTCTGGATACTGGTGTTGAATTCTCTGGCCAGTTCTTCCATGTCATCATCTGATATCACCATTAGGTCACCATATCGGATGCCGTCTGGGCCTGGGGCGGTGTTAGGTGATTTCTTGAGCATCGCACGCAATATCTCAACTGTGATTGTCGATTCTTCGTCTGTCCCGACCCCCTCGCACAACTGAGAGAGTGTTGTTGTGGTCCTCTGTCTGGCGGGCTCGTCTTTCTGGTCAGTCTGTTCTATGTAGCGTGCAAGAAGGGCCTTACCTTTAGCCGCATCCGACTTTTTCCATGCGAGGTCTGTGCCTTGAAAGTCTGGAATACCCCTACGTTGTGCAGCGCCGTTCATGCTCTTGTGGAGGTGCCAGAATGTCGTAAGAGATTGCTCGGAGCACACCTTACTGCAGAACTCGTCCCATTTGTCGGCCTTGGCCTGTTTGGCGCAGGATTTGAATAATGTCGTCGTCCTAACGACCTCAGTCTTCAGGTTCGCCAACTCAACCTGTGGCATGTTAGCCTTTCTGGCCTTTGGCCAGTCTTTGACAGCCTGCCTCTTTCCCAGCCACACCTTCTCGACCTCTCCATTCCACCATGGTGGCTGCAGCCATCTTTCTTGTCTCCTACGGGAGGAAGTTAGTTTCCTTCTTCTGATCTTGCTTATGGCGTCTTGACCAGTGGTGTCGTACGGGAAGGCATTGGTCTTGTTTCTTTGACTCATGGCCCCGTCTTTCTTGATCAGGATGACACAAGGGTAGTGGTCACTATCGTGGTATCCCAGTGTGCCCCACCGGCACCTTGGTGCGATGGTGGGCGACACCAGAGCCAAGTCAATGATGCTGTCAGAGTCGCCTGGTCGAGTGGCCATTCTAGTGACCTTCCCATCATTCAGACAGATTAGGGCAGCAGATGCCAGAGCGTCCTCCAAATCTTCTCCCTGTCTATTGGTGATGCAATTCCCCCATTGACTGCCTCTGGCATTGAAGTCCCCGCAGTAGATGATATGCCTTTCATCCATATCGAACAAACTCTGCCATTGTCGCACGTCGACCTTCCCATTTCGCACATAGACGTTAACGATTGCAAGCTGCACTGGTGTCATTATTCTTAATGCCTGCACTTGCAGGGCATCGCTGTTCCAGGCGGACATATCGATCTCAGACACTAGTATGTTGTCGCGGACCAGAATGGCCTGTCCGAGGTGCCGCCTGTTAAAGAAACCCTGAAATCCCGCAACAATGACTGTTCCGTCGGTGAGCTGTGTTTCTTGCAAGACTACAATATCGTTTCCGTAGAGTAGTTTTTCAAGAATGGGTCGGCGTTGACTAAATGATGCACAGTTCCAGTACAGTACTCGAACATTTCCGATACCCAATCTGTCACATTTTAAGCGCCTTCTGCGCGCGCCCGCCCTCTTACCACGTTGTTTCCTAGCTGGTCGTCTGGTCGTCATGTTAGGCTTAACTATCGCCACCGGGCGCCGATGATACGCCGAAAGAAGTCCGGACGCGCGTGCACGAACTCCGTTGCACGGTCCGAACTCAATTTCACCACGAAAAAAACACTTAATCCATACACATTTCGGAAAAAACACGTTCCATTTTAAGAGACGAAAAAATGTCCCGCCATCTTGCTTCAAGGGAACTCACTCAAGTGAGTTCACAACAAGTGCATTTAAAGCAAACATTCCATTAATAGTAATTTGGAATGGGAGGAGTTGATTTTCTTTTCTCCTTTTTTCTTTTCACCTTTATCTATAAGGGTTGAAACCATCATTTTGAAATAAATAATACAAGCATTTATACTTCCACTATTCTTTACATAAGGGATTTTCCATTGGTCTTTTGACCATATGTGATCTTTTTTAATCATTCACTCACCATTCACTCACAGTTTCTACTTTCTTTCTCGCCCTCATGTATACCAAATTTGTAATAAAATAAGGAAGAGTACATATGATTTACTCTGGAAATAGTTGTGATATCTTGTGTGTGTACATAAAGGAAATTAAATGTGTGTTATATGTGTGGTGTTTGTATCTGGCAAAATTTCTGCAGGTCCATATAAGTTGTCTGTAGTAAGAAAGTGCTACAAGTAGTTTTGTATGTATGTCCTTAGCTGTCTGTGGTATAGTATTGAGAAAAATTGCTTTATATATGTCGGTTTGTTTGCCTGTGTGTGTTTGTATGAGGTGTTTGAGTGTTGCGCGTGTGGCAGTAATTGTTGGACATGTATAATAAATGTGTTCCTCTGTCTCTTGTGTGTTGTTTCTACATAATTGACATTGTTTGGATATGTATGCTTCTACCTGTGTTGTGGGTGTCATACTGTATAACAGTCTATATGTGATCTCCCTAGCTTTTGGTGTTATGTGTTTGTTGTGTAGGTTTGAAAAGGTGCATGTGAAGTCAGTCATGAAGTATTTGTGTCCTCTTTTAATCCTAAGTCTTAGTGATGGTGCTTGCTCTCTAACTAAATGTTTGTATATTGTGTGTGTTGTTTGTTGTATTACCTGTTCATGTCCTTTTATTGCCTGTATGCATGTCTGATAGAATGTTGGCAGGCTTCCCTGGTAGTGTGCAGTTGCATTGTTAAGAGGTGTGAGATGTTTGATGTTGTGGCCTATGTAGTATAGTGCTAGTCTGTTCTGTTCTGAGTGTCTGATGATTTTACCTATGTGACTGATTCTAAGTGACAGCATTTTTGTCTGGATGTCCTGTAGTCCAATCCCGCCTTGTTTCCTGTCTTGTATGAGAGTTTTGTGCTTGATGCTGTGTATTGTGTTGGTGAAGATGAAGCGTCTGATTTGTATGTTTATGTTTGTGACGGTCTGTTTGGGAGGGTCTAGTACTGTCGCTAAGTATAATATTTTGGGTATTATGTATGTGTTGACTATTGTGCTTCTACCAAATATTGTGGATGTCTTGTACCTATACCTATGTTACATGTCTATGATCTGTTCAGTCAGTGCGTGCCATGTCTGTCTGTGTGTTTTTGTGGGATCGCATGGAAATGTGATCCCATACAGCTTCATGGTGTCTATGTGTTTCAGATCTGGAGGGAAATCAGCCTTTTGTTTCCACTTTCCCCAGGCCCATTATCTGTGACTTCTGTATATTTACTTTGGCTCCACTGCCTTTTCCAAAATGGGTAAAGGTGTGGAGTATATTCCTTATTGATGTGTTGCTGGTGGGAAAGAAGGCAGTGTCATCTGCATAGGCGATGAGCTTCTGCTCTCCTATCCCATGCAGGAAGGTTCCTTTAATACTAGTGTCTTGCCTTATCTTCTCTAATAAGGGTTCTAGAGTGATCACATTACAGTAAAACAGATCAGATTACAGATCAATTACAGTAAAATATTTTTTTTTTTTTTTTTTTTTTTTTTTTTTTTTTAAAACTTTTATTGAGTGTTAAAATCGTTGCAAAGTGTATTGTTTGTGTTTTTACAGAGCGTTGCATATGGAAGTGTAGGTGACATATGCACACATTTTTACAACATTTGTTTCAACCTTTTTACATTTGAAATTGGGGGTAACGAAAAACGAGTACAAACAACAACAAGACGATAGTATACCATTTTTTTTTTTCCTCTGCCACCCCCTCACCTGTCAGCTCCAACCCCACCAATACCATCATCACCACTTGGTAATGAGGAAAATGGCAGTAAAACTTGTTAGAACCGACCGGTGAAGGCAGCAGCAGCATCAAAAACCAACAGTATTTAAAGGGTGGGGGGAAGGGGGGGGGGGGTTGTCAAGGAGTATCCTAGTTTACAATGCAGGAGGGGTAGTTGTTGCATTTGTATTGTTTGTGTTGTTACATGCGTACTGTGTGTTCAGTATTTGTGTGCGTGTTTTTACAGAGCGTTGCATGTGGGCGTGTAGGTGACATATGCGCAAAAATTTCAAATATTTTATACATTTAAACATTTCTCCATTGACATTGTTGTAAGGGAATATTTTAAATAGGAAGCGTGATGGTAGCAGGCTGTGTTTATTTCCTCTGCCGCCCCGCTCTCCTGTCAGCTCCAAAAACTCCTACCAAGTACCATCACCACCGCTCGGTGATGATAAAACATGGCGGTGCAAAACTGTTTACAAACAACCGGCGAGGGTGGCAGCAGAGACAAAAATCACAGTATCAAAAGGGTGGGGAAGGGGGATGTGATAGTATACGCGTTTACAAAGCCATATATATTAATAGTGATTACATGATAATAATGCAAAGTAACAACCAAATACATAAATAAATATCATAGTGACAAGGAATAAACAGTGCTGAGACTAGTGATAGACTCAATGATAATAAATAATAGTTTTAACATGTGATTTTATGTGCTAAATTTATTACCTTAGGAATGGTGTTTACATGAAATACATCTTATAATAATAATGACAAGGAATAAAAACCTACTAAGAGTGATGACAGCAATGCTAATATTAATAAACACAATGGTAGGATTTGTTTTGATTAATGATCACATTTTCCAAACATGTGATTCCATTTGATGATTTGCTAAAATGATTTTCTTAGACATGGTGTTAAAATATGGCAGGTACATACAATAACAATTGCATCCTGCACTGTTAAATAATATAGTAGGTGTAAAAAGGAGTTGGTTATCTTTTTTCTCCTTGCTTATTGTGTTTTTTTTTTTTTTTTTTTTTACATATGCATGCAATGTTCAATAATAGTAGAAGTAAAAGGAGTTGGTTATCTTTTTCTCCTTGCTTATTTTTTTTTCTTCTTATTTGTAAGGGTTCATTCATTTTTTCCCTTCCTCTTTTTTTTTTTTACTTTATGTAAAAAGTAAACAAGCATCAGTATTTGCACAATCATTTTAACAATTTTTACATTTTTGTTTCCCTTGCCATCCTCTCACCAATTTGTTTCATTCCACCAATGCCTTCATCAACCTTATCCGGGCAATGATGGTAAAGGCAGGATAATTATTTGAACCAAACCGGTGTGGGTATCAGCAAAGGCAGCAACAAGCCATGAGCAAGGGGAGGGGGGCACATGGGAAAGGGTTTTTTGTTTATTACTAATGATGACAATAATAATAATGGCAAGAAGAGGCATACTGAGGGTAATAACAGCAATTATAAAAAGCAGCAAGGGTACTAGTAGTTATGAAAAGGATAAACATTTTTACAATATGTGATTCCATTTGCTAGGATGATTTTCTTTGTAATGGTGTTAAACATGGCCTAGCAGGTACATACACTTGCAAACTGCAGTTTTTAGTAATACTTGGAGTATAGGAGTGGGTTATATTTTCCTACTTGTTTTTTCCCTAAATGTAGAGGTTCATTCATATTTTCCTCTGTGTTCTCTCTTTCTTTTGTTTTTTAAATAAAAATTTAACCAAGCATTTGTATTGACACAAGTGTTTACAGTATCATTGGTTTGGTAACCATTTGTGATTTTGTATTCATTCATTGAACACTCACTCACATGATTCAAAGGGGGTGACAAGGAGAGGAAGGGACATGACCACTCTCTATGATGGTACAGGCTGGACAAATGTTTGAAAACAAAATAGTGGGGGTAGTAGCAAAAGCAACAAACCTTAAGCAAAGGTGGGGGGGGGGGGAACATGGGAGATGAAGTTGTAAATTTATAATGATGATATCCTTAATACTTTTCAAATTAATGATACTAAAGATAATAAGGGTAAGGTAATGATAGTAATAATAATAATGATCATAATAATAGTAGACATTTCCATAATAATAAAATAATAAATAAACAACAAACATATAATAATAGTAATAATAATAATAATAAATGGTATAACAGTTATGTGATTTTGTTTACTAAAGTGATAATCTCAGTAGTGGTGGTGGTATAGCACAACAAGTGCATTTAAAGCAAACCATTCCATAAATAGTAATTTGGAATGGGAGGAGTTGATTTTCTTTTCTCCTTTTTTCTTTTCCCCTTATCTATAAGGGTTGAAACCATCATTTTGAAGCAAATAAAACAAGCATTTATACTTTCACTATTCTTTACATAAGGGATTTTCCATTGGTCTTTTGACCATATGTGATCTTTTTTAATCATTTTCTCACCATTCACTCACAGTTTCTACTTTCTTTCTTGCCCTCATGTATACCAAATTTGTAATAAAATAAGGAAGAGTACATATGATTTACTCTGGAAATAGTTGTGATATCTTGTGTGTGTACATAAAGGAAATTAAATGTGTGTTATATGTGTGGTGTTTGTATCTGGCAAAATTTCTGCAGGTCCATATAAGTTGTCTGTAGTAAGAAAGTGCTACAAGTAGTTTTGTATGTATGTCCTTAGCTGTCTGTGGTATAGTATTGAGAAAAATTGCTTTATATATGTCGGTTTGTTTGCCTGTGTGTGTTTGTATGAGGTGTTTTAGTGTTGCGCGTGTGGCGGTAATTGTTGGACATGTATAATAGATGTGTTCCTCTGTCTCTTGTGTGTTGTTTCTACATAATTGACATTGTTTGGATATGTATGCTTCTACCTGTGTTGTTGGGGTCATACTGTATAACAGTCTATATGTGATCTCCCTAGCTTTTGGTGTTATGTGTTGTTGTGTAGGTTTGAAAAGGTGCATGTGAAGTCAGTCATGAAGTATTTGTGTCCTCTTTTAATCCTAAGTCTTAGTGATGGTGCTTGTTCTCTAACTAAATGTTTGTATATTTTGTGTGTTGTTTGCTGTATTAAATGTTCATGTCCTTTTATTGCCTGTATGCATGTCTGATAGAATGTTGGCAGTCTTCCCTGGTAGTGTGCAGTTGCATTGTTAAGAGGTGTGAGATGTTTGATGTTGTGGCCTATGTAGTATAGTGCTAGTCTGTTCTGTTCTGGGTGTCTGATGATTTTACCTATGTGACTGATTCTAAGTGACAGTATTTTTGTCTGGATGTCTTGTAGTCCAATCCCGCCTTGTTTCCTGTCTTGTATGAGAGTTTTGTGCTTGATGCTGTGTATTGTGTTGGTGAAGATGAAGCGTCTGATTTGTATGTTTATGTTTGTGACGGTCTGTTTGGGAGGGTCTAGTACTGTTGCTAAGTATAATATTTTGGGTATTATGTATGTGTTGACTATTGTGCTTCTACCAAATATTGTGGATGTTTTGTACCTGTACCTATGTAACATGTCTATGATCTGTTCAGTCAGTGAGTGCCATGTCTGTTTGTGTGTTTTTGTGGGATCACATGGGAATGTGATCCCATACAGCTTCATGGTGTCTGTGTGTCTCAGGTCTGGAGGGAAATCAGACTTTTGTTTCCACTTTCCTAGGCCCATTATCTGTGACTTCTGTATATTTACTTTGGCTCCACTGCCTTTTCCAAAATGGGTAAAGGTGTGGAGTATATTCCTTATTGATGTGTTGCTGGTGGGAAAGAAGGCAGTGTCATCTGCATAGGCGATGAGCTTCTGCTCTCCTATCCCATGCAGGAAGGTTCCTTTAATACTAGTGTCTTGCCTTATCTTCTCTAATAAAGGTTCTAGGGTGAGCACATACAGGAGTGGTGATAAGGGACATCCCTGTCTTACAGATCTCGTGAGCCTGAAGCTAGCTGTCAGTGAATGGTTCACCAACACTCTGCTCTCAGGATTTTTGTACAGGATCTGTATCCACTGCCTGTAGTACTCTCCTATGTTACAGTGTTCTAGTGTCCTATGCAGGTAAGTGTGGGAAATTCTGTCGAAGGCCTTCTCTTGATCCAAGGATAAGATGGAGGATGGACAGTCTTTTCCATGTGTGTAGTTGATAATATCTCTAATGAGATGTGTGTGGTTGTGTATATTTCTGTCTTTGACACTGCACTGTTGGTCTGGGTGTATTAGTGTTGGCATGAAAGGTTTAAGTTTGTTGGTGAGTGATTTGGCGAGTATCTTGTAGTCTGTGTTGAGTAAGGAAATTGGTCTGTAGTTCTTCATTTGTGTTTTGTCAGTTTTATCCTTGCATATGAGTGTAATGTAAGACATGTTGCAGCTGTCCGGAAGATTTTTTTTGTCAAAGGCTTCCTGATAGACTTTGAGGAGAAGATTGCCTAGAATAGGAAAGAAGTGTTGGTAGAATTCTACTGTCAAACCGTCTGGTCCTGGAGTTTTGTCTTTGTTTAGTGTGCTTAGTGCCTGTGTTATGTCTGTCAGTGTCAGTTCTGTGTCCAGTGTGTCTTTGTCTGTGTCAGATAATTTCTTTGTGTACTGTAAGAAGTTGTCTTGTATCTGTGTGTCGATTGTCTCTGCTGTGAATAGTTGTGTGTAGTGTTGTTGGAAAGCAGTCTCTATGTGTGGTGTTTCTGTCTGCATGTTTCCTTGCATGTCTGATATTTTGCTTATTTGTCTGTTACGTTGTACATTCTGTTCTATTGCCAAATATTGCCTCGTAGCTGACTCTTGTGTAATTGTGTTGAGTTTTGTTCTGAGAAGAGCACCCAGATATCTGTGTTGTTGGTGTTCTTCTAGTTGTGCTTCTAATGTGTGTAAGTGATGTGCGTCTCTGTCTGTTTGTTTTGTTAGTCGTATGGCTGTCTGTATGATGCGCTCCTGTCTTAGTCTGTCTTTGTGGATCATGGTTGCTAGATGTTGTGTTCTGCTTCGTATGGTGTTTTTCAATAAGTCCCAGTATTGTGTGATGTTCTCAGTCGGTATATTGTCTGTGTACGTGTGTATGAGCTGTGTCATATATTTTACATATTCTGAGTGTTCCAATAATAAATTATTGAACTTCCAGTGAGGTGACCTTTTGTTTGGCTGCGTGTTTGTGCTGTTTGTGCTGATGTGTACTAGTATTGCTTTGTGGTCTGTGTAATCTAATGTTTCCCGTAGGTGTTTGGTTTGTATGATGTGATGTGTTGCGGGCGTGTAAATCCGGTCTAATCTAGATGATCTCTTGTGTGTTTTGTTTGTGTATGTCGTTTCTCTACTGTCGGGGTGTGTATGCCTGAATGCGTCTGTGAGGTTGTGTGTATCGATGATATTTCGTAGTGTGTCAAGTTGATGTAAGCTGTCCCTGCCGGCTCTCCTCAGCTGTTTTCTCACCTCCCCACCTACCACGTCTAAATCTTCAAGTACACAATTGTAATCGCCGGCAAGAACAATATTTTGTCCCCTGTATGTCTGTGTTAGTAAGTCGTCTAAATTTTCATAAAATAGAGGTTGATAATTGTAGTTAGGTGGTGCGTGTATGTTCACAATGACAAAAGAGTGTGTGTCGTTTTTAACTTGAACTGTGGAAATTCTACCTTGTGCGTCTGTGTGTGTTCTAAAAATAGTCCACGTGTCGGAAATTTGGAGAATGGCTGTCCCTGACCCTACGTTATGTTTCGCCAAACTGAAACACGAGTTTCTTAATCCTAACCGTGTTACTAAATCTGCTGCTTGAAAGTCTGTTTTAATGTTTGTTTCTTGTAATAAAAGAAAATCTGGCTTGTGTTTGTGTATGAGTGTGACTATATGTTGTAATTTCATTGTCATACCACGAATATTCAAACTAATTAAACATAAGTTGTCTGCCATTTTTAAAATAAAATTAAACAACATGGTGGTTAAATTAAGTGGTTACCTTTATCTTTCATGTAGTAATTTAATTCTGGGTTGCGTCTTCGGGTTTGATGGTATGTTTGTAGTTTTCGTTTTCCTTGTGTTCTTCGTCGGTGTCTTCGTCAGTGTTTATAAAAAGTGGTCCTTCGTTGTCGCTGTTTTCATCCTGCTTTGTAGCAGCTTTCTTGAATGGTTTGGAAGGAGAAGGGGAAGATCTTCCTTCCTCTTCTCTCATGTCTTTGTTGCCTGAGGAATTTCTCCTCTCTGCCCTCTGTCTTTTTCTGCCGTAGAGGACAGTTTGGAAATCTTCGTCGTTGGTTTCTTGTGAAATTGTTTTTGCTTGAGTTTCTGCGTCTGTCTCCGTGGTCACCGGTCCGCCAGCTACCTCGACGTCATCTTGGGCGGCGTTGTCCTCGACTGGCCTCGTGGTTTCTTTTTGGCCGGCTGTCTCGGCGACATCTTGTTTTTTGTTGTTTGAATTTGTGTGAAAATTCCCCCCGAGTGAGGGGAACTCCTCTTGCGATCTTTCAGTTGGTTGTGTGATATTTATATTGTCTTTCTTCTGCCTCCGGCTCGGGCATTTGTTGGCCCAGTGTGAGTCCAGGCCACATGTAGGGCATTCGGTGCGACGACCCACTATTGTGAACATAATACGGTGGTCTCCTGCGATTTTCCCAGGAGCTGTAATCTTGGCGTAATGAGGTATTGGTTTTTTTGGGGTACAAAGAACTCCCCATTTTCCGCCACCGTACTTGATGCGGAATACTTCCGCATTTTCGTCACCCATGGTCTGTTTTACGATGAACTTGACTCCCTCTGGAGGAATCGTGTTGGGCAGCCAATGGATCGTCACCCGTTCTCGTTCCTTTTCAAAGTGTTCGATCGACACTTCGAGTCCCTCGGTCGGCAGTTTTATATTTTTGCCATGCAGGCTTTTGTAAACTGCCACATGGGCAGCTTGGGTCAGATTTACAAACCACCGCGTGGGTGTCTCATATCTGTAGATGTCTGCTACTCCGCCAGCAGGCACCCCACATGGGCCGAGCAACGTGCTGGCAATTAAATGGGGCGTGCCTTTGGCCGCCGCGCCAGGTCCGGTAATAGTGAGAACCAACGTACCTTTCTTATGAAGCGGTGTCCCCTCGAGAAAGCGGTCGATGTCCACAGATTCCATGTTGTTGAAAGCTGCCATGTCTGCTGTTGATGAAGTTCCGGAAATAACACCACAATGAAAAATCTAAAAGGCGAAAGATTTGTTCGTTTGTGAAGAGAAACCAAAGTAACAATGTCAGACTGTCCATTTGGGATAGTCGTTAACATCGTGCACGGAGCTTGCAGTGTTGGAACATTGTATATATTGCATTATCAAGTACAATTTATTCACTTTTAGCAGTAAAAGTATTTCAAACTTTAGGATGTCAAATTATTGTGTTAACTATGAATAATTGGTGTCATTACATTAAAAATTTAGCAATAAATATAACTAATTGCTTCTTTAGAAAAACGTTGGCGAGTTGTGTCCCTTGCAATTAAATAATATCCCTTGCAAAAAAAATAAATAAATTACAGTAAAATCAATCAATCAATCATGTGCCGTGCCGGAAAGCGTGGGCGGTCATGATTCGCCATTTCACTCGATCACCAGAGTCGTGGATCAGCTCAGTGTTCCTGTCTCGTCCATGCCATGTGGCCAAGCCATCCAGGTATTTTCCTCTCGGTCTTCCTCTTGGTCTGTTCCCTTCGATCTTGCCAGCTGTCACTAAGTTCTCCAGTCCATTTCTTCTCATAACATGTCCAAAAAATTTTGACTGTCTACGTCTAATTTCTCTAATCAATCTACGATTTTCATTTGTCTCTTGTAGTACTTGGTCATTGGTTTTTCTATCTGTCCATGGTATTCTTTGCATTTTCCTCAGAAACCACATTTCTGCAGCCATCAGATGTTTTTCAGCTTGACTGCACATTGTCCAAGTTTCACATCCATACAAAAGAACAGGTATCCCCTCAACACTCTTTTTCTCGTTTCAATTGACATCATTTTATTGGTCAGAATGTTTTTCATCTTGCTAAAGGCTACTTTCGCAATGGCGATTCTTGTTCTAATCTCTTCAAGGCATCTGCCATCAGATGTTATGACTGTTCCGAGATAATTGAACCGATTCACTTGTTGAAGAATATTCCCATTTACTTGTATATTACATTGTGGTACTTCGTTCTTCCTAGTGACGACCATAACCTGTGTCTTCCTACAATTTAATTCCAACCCCAGCTGCTCACTGTGTACAACCACAGCGTCTACTAATTGTTGCAGATCCTGTGCATTGTCTGCAATCAATACTGTATCATCTGCGTATCTAATGTTATTTATGTTTCGTCCTCCAATGCTGATTCCATTTAGGTCTTCTACATTTCTGAAAATATTTTCACTGTATAGGGAAAAAAGATCTGGAGACATTACACATCCCTGCCTAACACCTCTCTTAATAGGTTGGTATTGTCCTACTTCATTATCAATTCTTATGGCAGCTTGTTGTTTCCAATATATGTTTTTTATAAGTCTAATGTCTTTCCCATCAATTTGTAGATCTGCAAGCATATCCACAATGTTGACATGTTTAACTCTATCAAAAGCCTTTGTGTAGTCAATAAAGCAAAGATGTATATCCTTGTTTACTTCTAAAGCACGTTCAATAACTGTTCGCAGCATATACACAGCATTTACTGTACCCTTTCCTTCTACAAAACCACATTGTTCTTCCCCTATTTCAGGTTGTATTTTCTTCCTCACTCTTTGCATGATAATTCGTAACAAAATCTTTGTGATGTGACTCATTATACTAATTGTTCTATGTTGATCACATTCTAAGGTTCCTGATTTCTTTGGGATTGCAATAAATACAGAATTACATAATTCAGAAGGTATATCTCCAGTATCATATAATGTGTTCAGCAGTCTGGTGACTTGATCTAGTCCAAATTCTTCTAAAACTTTAATCATTTCTGTTGTGATGTTATCTGCACCGGGGGCCTTGCCAGCTTTCATATGCTTAAGAACATTTTGAACCTCCATCTTTAAAATTGCTGGTCCTTCATTATTAAATCTAATAGCATACTGTTCCTCTCTGTTATCATTATACAGGTCTTTCACATAATCTGTCCATACATGTAGAATCTGATCTTTTTCTATTATGATTTTGCCATCTTTAGTTTTTAGACAGCCTGTTGATGTACTTGTTCTTTTATTAGTAAGTTCCTGAATTCTTTTGTGCACTAATTTGGTATTTTGAATGTTGTGTTGTTTTTCAATTTCTAAGCACTTTTCCTCAAGCCATGATTCCTTTGCCTTCCTACATAATATTCTGACTTGTCTGTGAATTTCTTCATATTTGGCAGGATTATTTTTGTTGAGTCTTCTTGTTTCCATTAAGTGTAAAATTTCCTCAGTCATCCATTTCTTACGACCCACCTTCTTTAATTTTGGAATAGTTGTTTCTGCAGCCACATTGATTGAATTCTTTAACATTTCCCATTGATCATCCACATCCTGGAATAGGATCTCTAGATCAGACAATATTTCAAATCTGTTCTGTACTTCTATGTTGAATTTGTTTTGTATTTCCTTGTCATTACTCAATGTACACAAATCATATTTAGTGTTCCCTGTTGTATACTTGACTTTCTTCAACTTTATCCTCAATGTTCCTGTGAGTAATCTGTGGTCACTATAACAATCAGCACTGGGAACTGTTTTTGCTACTGTTAGGGCGTTTCTAAATCTTCTGCTAATGAGAATGTAGTCAATCTGGTTTCTAATCCTGCTATCAGGACTCCTCCATGTCCATAATCTTCTAGGGTGTTGTTTGAACCAGGTGTTTCCTACAATCATTTCCTGTTCTTTTGCCCACTCTACTAGTCTGTATCCTCTTTCATTTCTCTCTCCTAAACCATAGTTTCCTACTGTGTATCTATCCCCTTGATTTCCTACTTTTGCATTGAAGTCCCCTATTATGATGTTTATTTCTGAATTTTTACATTTCTTTAAGGCAGACTCTATGTCATTATAAAATTCCTCTACACTATCTTCACTAGACTCTCCTGTTGGGGCATATACTTGAATAACATTTATGTTAAAAGGTCTGCCACTCAATATAACTAGTAATACTCTGTCCGACACGGCCCAATATCCCTGAACAGACCTTGACGCTTTAAGTTAAAATAGGCGAAAGATTTATATTATACGTTGTGAAGAGAAACCAAAGTAACAATGTCAGACTGTCCATTGGGGATAGTCGTTAACATCGTGCACGGAGCTTGCAGTGTTGGAACATTGTATATATTGCATTATCAAGTACAATTTATTCACTTTTAGCAGTAAAAGTATTTCAAACTTTAGGATGTCAAATTATTGTGTTAACTATGAATAATTGGTGTCATTATATTAAACATTTAGCAATAAATCTAACTAATTGCTTCTTTAGAAAAACGTCGGCGAGTTGTGTCCCTTGCAAACAATAAAATGAATAATCTCAGGTTTTGAGAGAGTTAATGAGCATTGGGATGTCAGTGAGACTGTCAAGACTTTGTGTGTGGATACAAATTTCAGTGGTCTGCAAAATCTTCACCATGCTGAAATAAATGCCATGTGTAAAAAGCTCAGTGATACTCAAGATGACAGCATTTCATTGTGTTCAAGATCTGCTCTGGATGATTACCCCAAGCCTAGTTCCGCAAAGCACCCTGTGGATTCCATGAAAAATACCCCATTAAAATGAAAATAAAGAAATGCATAATAATTCAAGTTTAATTTACTCTGATAAAAAGAATAAGAAGAAATCGCCAAAAAGGGTGAAGAGGTGGAATTATTGTGTTTGCTATGTTTTACCAATGTCCACTTGCTATTATACTGGCACTGTAGGAACGGGGGCATGAATGTGCTTCACAATCCTGCATGCTGTGTTTGAAACACAACTGCAGGCCATTTGGAAGCAGACTGCCTTGCACTGGTTTTCATACAATGGGATGAGCGTCAGTTGTTCAGAAAGCAACTGTGGAACATAAACTTGCCTAGTAAATCACAAATGGCCAAAGAAATGATGGGGTTTGCTGCAATGCCAAATGGCACCAGTGATTATACCTCTTCATAACATCATTCCCAGTTCTTAACAATATATTCCATTTGTATTTGCCACATGACATGACTGGGCCTGCCCCATAGCACGGTGGCTACAATGTTTGCCAGTTGGCCCAGTTGTCATATGTTTGCATCCCCATCGAGGCC